>VXBI01008678.1:72276-147413 GCA_013397375.1 Toxostoma redivivum | reverse complement strand
CCAATGGGATCCTGGGGGGCATTAGGAAGAGCATTGCCAGCAAGTGAACGGAGGTGATCCTGCCCCTGTACTCAGCTGTGGTGAGGCCTCACCTGGAGTGCTGTGTCCAGTTCTGGGCTCCTCAGGACAAGAGAGACATGGAGCTCCTGGGGTGGGGCAGCAGCAGCTACAGAGATGATGAGGTGTCTGGAGCACCCCTGTTATCAGGAAAGGCAGAGGGAGCTGGGCCTGTTCAGCCTCAAGAAGAGACAACTGAGAGGAGACCTCATCAGTGTCCATAATTATCTGAAGGGAGGGTGTCAAGGCAATGGAGCCAGGCTCTTCCTGGTAGTGCCAAGCAATAGGACAAAAGATAATGGGCAGAAACTGGTACACAGGAAGTTCCATCTGAACATGAGGAGGAACTTCTATATTGTGCAGGTGACCATGCACTGGAACTGATTGCTCAGAGAGTCTCCTTCATTGGAGTGATTCAAGAACCACTTGGATGCAATGCTGTACTGTGTGCTCTAGGATGGCCTTGCTTAACCAGGACAGTTGGACTAGATGACCCACTGGGGTCTGTTCCAATCATACCCACTACATGACTCTCCTAGCTGTTGAATCCTCTGATCTGAATGAAACACTAAATTATTTTGAAAGTATCACCTTTAGTTAAAAACAAAGCCAAACCCACAAAAACCTGAGTACAGCTTAATTAATTCAAAATTAAGAGGAGAGCAACAATGGTGAGTCAGACCAAGGTCTTTATAGTTGCATCCTGTTTCTTAAAAGTAGCAGTGTTACTATTGCAGTTGTATGCATACGATTCAGAAGAAACTGCTGCTGTTAGCAGGAATGTATTTTGACAGATGCCTGGGTAAGTTTAGAAGAAACTGGTAAGCTTGATGATGTTCTTCTCACTTGTCTTTCACCATATAATGCTTTGCAGCTTAGCAAATTAGCTTGTTGACCCAGAGGTGGTCTCTTAATATCCCTTGATTTCTCTTTTAGAAACTTAGCCAGTATTTTGTGGTACTTAGTGCTTGTTCACTGAGATCAAGCTGACAAGTTATTCTTAGGCCAGCTTGGCTGAACAGGGATCTTATTCTGAAGCTAAGGCCAAAAAAGGAAAGCACATGCCCAGTGTAAGCAAAGTCAGATTACAGAAAAATACAGAGAAATACAGAGATTCAGCTCTCCATGGTAGACAGGAAATTCATGTGGCCAGAGCTCAGTTAATCTTGAAGCTGGCCAGTACTATGGGGGACAGAAAAAGTAGTTTTTAAAAGTATGTCAGTAATAAAAGGCAGGCCAGAAATAACATGAGCCTGTTACATGATGAGGATGGTCACCTCACAGACAGGGACACAGACAAGGCAGAGATGAGTTCTTTGCTTCAGTCTGCAACATGGATGAAGTCGTTGATCGCAGCCAGCATGGGTTCATGAGAAGAAGGTCCTGCCTGAGAAGCTTAATTCCCTTTAATGACAAGGTGATCAACCTACTTGATCAAGGGAAGCCAGTTGATGTGATCTTCTTGGACTTCAGCAAAGCTTTTGATTCTATCCCTCACAGGATCCTTCTGGACAAAATGTCCAGCACACAGCTGGATAAACACATATGATGGGTGAGCAACTGGCTCATGGATTGGGCACAGAGGGTTACAGTGAATAGGATGACATCAGACTGGGGACCTGTCACTACTGAGGTTCCACAGGGCTCCACCTTAGGCCTGGTGCTCTTCAACACCTTCTTGATTGACTTGGGTGCAGGCCCTGAAGGTATGCTAAGTAAGTTTGTTTACAATACTAGATTGGGTAGTGCTGTTGATTTTCTCAAAGGCAGAAAAGCCACCTGGGACAGGACAACCCTGGATGTATGAACAAACTGGAAAATGACAGGCTGGAGAGCAGCCCCGTTTAAGTGGTCTAGTGGGTCCTGGTCAATGGCAAGTTCAACATGAGTCAGCAGTGCCCTGGCAGCCAGGAGGGCCTGGGGCCATTAGACACAGCAACACCAGCGAGGGAAGGGAGGGGATTGTCCTGCTGTGCTCTGCAGTGGGGCAGCCTCACCTCCAGTGCTGGGTGTAGTTCTGGGTGCCACAATATAAGAGAGACATTCTGCTGAGAGCATCCAAAGGAGGACAGTAAAGATGGTGAAAGGCTTTGAGGGGAAGGCGTATGAGCAGTGACTAAGGTCACTTTGGTTTGTCACTTGTGAAGAAGGAACCTTTTGAGTTTTGGAAGACCAGAGAGTAGTTTCAGTGGTAAGTAGGGAACTAGATCCACTAGATTGCATATCAGGGGCGTGATCTTAGAGAACTGAAAAAAAGAAGTTGGGACAGTGGTCTTAAGTATTGAACAAAGTTTTCAGTAAAAACCTTTCTTTTCTACTTCCTTGGACTTGTCTATGTTCACATGGAACTCCATTTGCCATTCTGTTTCTCAGAAAAATCAATAGTTTAGTTCTTTTGGAGTGTACTGAGAAGGGAAGATACAACAATATTTCTACCTTCTGGCTGCAAATACACATGTAATTCCTATAAGTTCTAGATAGTTTGTTCTTTGTCATCTTCACTAGTGCACACACATCTTTGAATAGATCCAGGGATTTTAGAGTAATCAGAAAGCACAATTTGAGAAACTGTGTAGGAAAGATATGAAGCTGAAGTTGATTTTTTAGGATTTTTAGTTGACTTTAGGATTGCAGAAGTACTTTTTTGGTATTGAAAGGATTTATCGTCTAAAAGAAGGTAGAGTGCTAGTATGCAGAGCTATTTGATTATGCAGAGAGGCTAAAACCAAGGGTATATATAAGGATTAATTCATGTGAGAGAGCAAAGACGAAAATTATCAGACCAGGAGGCAATGAAAAACGCAGAGCTGACAAAGGTAGTATTTCTTCTGTAATCTACACACAGATATACAGGAGTAAAAAGTACAAAGTAAACCTTCATTAGACTCCATTTTTTGTACTTTAAAAATGTGTTTAGTATATGAGGGCTCAGCAGGAAGTAGGAAGATGAAAATCATGTCTTTTGAACCTTGAGCTACAGGAAATCTCAGCATCTGAAATTGTCTTTGTACCATTTTTTAAACGTCCATCATCAGCACAGAAATGAGATTGCCATCCTGAAAGGTGTAGAAATATTCATGGCAGAGAGAGCTTTTGTGGTGTGGGAAGATCAGTGTTTAGAATAGCTCAAAAAACAAAAGGATAATTAATTGCTATCTGTATTCCTATATAGAGAGCTATGTGAGGGTTTTGGTACTTAGAGAAACATTGATGGTGTTTAAGTAGGATATTCCTGCCAGTTTTATGACAGTACAGCTAGCAATTTAAAATTTACATTTCTGTCAGAAAATGCATCTGTTTAAAAAACAAGAATATTATCATTGACAGTTGTCAAGATCTCTCTAAAAATAAATTTCCTTGCAAGTTGTTTGCTATATTGTACACTCAGTCAGTTCCTTTGGTTATTTGCAATGGTATGCCTTCTCTCCTGACAACTCCATGCTCAGTGTGTCTGATTGTCTTTCATGTTCATCAGGCACCTATATCACTCTGCCATTCATGCATTAAAAAAATCACTTTGCTTTATCCTCAGCTTCCCCTCATTTTGTAATTTCTTTTATCTTTCACTCCCTTGCCAAATCGTTTAGAGTCCTTTTCCATTTTTTCTGTCAAATCACAAGAGCTTCAGTTCTTCACTGAAGGACCTATTCAAGGCTGTAGTAAATGAAAAGATACATGTATCTTTCACAAGGTCTTCTTCAAGCTTCTTATCAATTCTTCAACATCACCCACTTTCTAAATATTCAAAGAATCCCTCACTGTCTTGCTAAGAAATTGCTGGAATTATTGATATTTATTGAACCTAAGGTATTACTTATCCTTCCATATCTCTTCATCTTCTGGGCCTGTAACTCAAAAAAGTGTTGGGAGACTGATGTTGACCAGTAAGCTTCAGGGTATTGAACAGGAGTGTTCAGGGCACTGTCTTATCTTGGGCTTGAAATCATGTAGTGGGTGGGCGCAGTGTAGCTTATGCATTCTTATGTTGCTCTGTACCGAAGCAGGCTGGTAAGTTCAAAAATGATACAGTGTCAATAAGAATGAGAGATTGACACTGGAGTGTATTTGTAACTGCAACAACTGATGTTGCTTTGGGATCTTTCTTTGTTTTCTTATAAATTAGTGAAAGTATTTCCATGATTTTGAGTATCAGACAGGTTTGGATCAGACAGTTCAGCATTATATAATAAGACTATTCTATCAGTTTAGTGTACAGAATAGGCATTGGTCTAGTGTTTACAGCAGAATCTCTTTCTGGGGAAAATGTTGGTGAATATGTTTACGTACTGAAACTGAAAAATGAAGTTCAGCTTTTACTGTTTTATAGACTGACTTTGTGCAGAATGTCATCGGATGAGGAGAGAAGCACAAGTCCAGTTTTGCCAAAAGACTTTGTTCGGAACAGTTCTGTTTCTTCAGATCCTCAGGTAGGACAGAAGCAATATGATTTGATTTACTGTCATGGCATTTTATTTGGCAAAGGATAACTACGAGGAAATCTAACTAAATGTGCATCTTTTTATATTTTACAAATACAGAAAAATAATAAAAACATTAGTGAAAAGCAGACCGCAAAAAAACTGGTATTAAAAATGTTCAGTTAGATTCTTCTTCTGTGCATTTCACAGGAAATTTATGTAAAAATTCTTATCTAAACTTTAGAGTTTGATCAGCTGCAAGTCAATAGGTAATTTTCTTACCTTTTTTTCCTAGTATTATTCTTTATTTGTGTTAAGTCTTATCAAGAAGCCAGAATTTGACACAGTAGCATAGAAACCAATTATTTTCGAGAGATGAAGAGCAACTATATTTTCGGCTTTCCCTATGAAGTTGTAAAAACTGATTTTTTTAAATGGATTTATTTCCCTTGGAGTAGTATTGTGCCAAGTTAATCACAGAAAGGAAATGATTGCTTTTTGTTTTGGTTTTATTACTGTGTATCAATTACATCAGGACGTGCTGTAACTATAATACTGGAGGGTTTCCTTTTCTGTGCTCATCATTCTTTCAAGAGGATGCAATGATACTGGGTAAAGTCTTTGTACCATTCTTTTGAAAGCAGCAGATTTTCATCATTTAATAATTAGTTATTCCTATTTGAGTAGTAGATTGTGTGTTTTTTCCCTTTGTTAGGATACAAACCAGGACAATTTTGACAATAACATGTTTTTCTAGTTGCCCTGTAGAAGTGCATCTCCACATTTGTCACCTGGTGAAATGGGCATATACAGCAGCAGCACTGCTTAATTAAGGGGTTTTCTTCTTTCTTTTTTTATCTTTTGGATTGACTTGTACCTTTTAAACAACATTTTAACAGTCAATTTCTGCAGCTCGTATATTTCTCTATTTGTGCTTGTATTTCATGGAGAAGTTTTTCGTAATCTTTGTTTAGGAATAGTAATTCGTCTGTGTTTCCAATGCTATTTGTAGTCAGAGAACAAGATAAAAGCATCATGCTACAAATTTTGAAGGAGCAGAATTTTCAGTTATGACCTGGTTGATTATCAAAGAGACTCAAGGCCAACTTGTAGAGAATGATAAACTTATACTAATGAGGGACTGTTTTGTCAATGAGAACGTATCTAGAGAAGAATAGTTCTAGTTGGAAGTGACTTACATCAATCATTGGCCAAACTGCCTGACCATTTTGTGGCTGACCAAAAGTTAAAGCATGTTATTAGGGGGCATTGTCCAAATGCCTCTTAAACAGGCTCTTGGCATCAAACACTCTCTCTAGGGAAGCCCATTCCAGTGTTTGATTGCCCTCAGTAAAGAAATGCTCCCTAATGTCAAATCTGATCCTCCCTGACACAGTTTGAACCATTCCCACATATGCCATCACTAGGTCCCAGGGAGAAGAGATGGACATCTCCTCTCAGTTCTCCTGCTCAGGAAGCTGTACAGTGCAAAGAGGTCGCCTCTCAGCCTTCTTTTCTCCCAAGCTAGACAAGCCCAAAGCTACCCCTGGTAGGAGTTTGTTACTGTTGAAAAAGAAGAACGCTGAGGTCACTGCTGATCAATAGGAATGTTGACAAGGAAGTACTCTACTCTATTTAGATAATTTTGGAAGATCTGTTCTGTTTGGTTGGACCTTTTTGATAATATGTTGCTTTTAAATAGAGATCAGATTCTTAATTTTTCCTTACAAAGAGACCCACTCTTGGAGAATTTCCACTACTTATAATGGCTTATGCAAGACTTTATCCATTCAATCTGTTCTTGTCATATTATGCAGTAACCTTGACTACAATCCTTAGCAGTATCTGTAGATTTTTATTAAAAAATAAAAAAAAAAAATCAGAAAACATCTCTTTTTTTGGTGCCATTTGTTCACTGTATCACTACATTTACTTCTAAAAAAACCAGGTATTAAATAGTCAAAACTCCACTGATCTTCAGGTCATAGAACTATATTCCTCTAGTTTTATACGTGAAAAGAATTGTTTGCAGTTGACAAAACAGCTTGAAAATTTTGTTTAAAGCAGAACCAAGACATTAAACCAAAGATATATTTTTAATTTTATTTTATTATGTTTTTATTTTAAATGTACTGGTTAATATTACATTTCAGTTGCATCATACTTGTTACAGAGTATTTAAGATTGAGGTAATACACTTAATCACTCAATATTTCCATACATATTCCCACTGGTGTCTCCAGGATTTTTTTTTCATATGTGTGTCTAAGTTTCTGATTACAACTGGGATACTGTGCTTTCTTTAACATTTGCCTGTCAACTTAATTTCAACAGTGTTGTAATATTGTAATTTATAAACATTTATTTCCAGATTTGTCACTGGATGCTGTCTATTGACACTTTCTGTTGGCGCGTAAGCGTGCGTATTCCTGTTCAGAGTGGATTCTTTGAGTTTTAATAAAAGAGTTAGAACTTGAAAGAAATTTCCTGCCATAATTTGATACATGTATTTTGAATGCTGACATGTCTATAGTAGGACAGATAGTGTGATAATGAATAAATTGGGTGACTCAATGTGAGACACCTGCTTGTATCTGACGTCTAACCTAGTAGGTCCTTTGAATTGACTAAGATAATCATGGAAGCAGCTGGAACAGCTGTGTCTGAGAGCTAACTGGTTTGTGGGGAAGAATTAGCTTTAAGTTGCTATTTGGTTACTTGATCTCTTAGAAGAAGACAGAGGTGTGATCTAATATCTCCTGCAAAATCATTAAATTTACATTAGTTAAGGGTAATATTGGGTTTTTTATTCAGCTGAAATTTGGCTACAGGGAGTTTTATATGGTTCCATGTAGTTCCTGATTGGGTAACAGATCTGAAGGTATCTGTTTTCTTCCTTTGATACCTTATAAAATCTAAACTGTATACATTTAGGAAGATGTGGTTGTGGAAAAATTAGTAACTTGTTGATTTGCAGCTAACTATACCTTTTACATGGAATGTGACACACTTACCCGAAAGATACATAATGTATTTGTAATTCTGTAGCTTTGTATACATTTATTTAGGCTTTTACTTTGAATGTGATAGATTAGAAGATGGGAAATGGGCATTTAAGTGGAAACTAGAATTCAGATAAAATGTACCAAACCTAGCTTCTTAAATTCTCTAATTAGTTGAAACACACAAAAATATAGAAGTTACACTAGAGTTTTGAAGTATTATCCTTTTCAGTTGTTAGATTTAAAAACATATTGCATGTAATTGGTACCTCTCATTGATTGTTTTCCCTCTAACTTTCACCAGGTTGAAGAGGAAATTAGTTTTTGAATTCACACTTTGTTTCTGAGGTTTGACATCATTAGGATACTGAACAGAGCTAATGTGATGATACTAAATGAAGAAAAAATAACTGCTAGTGACCTGGTTTAGAATTTTCCAATGGACATTGTTTTCCAAATCTTTAATTTGTAGATTTGATTTGTTTTAGTATGTAACTGGTACTGGAACTTGTTTAATTGATTACTAGATTGTATGTTTAAGTTATAATACATTGATTGTTTATGGTTTCACAATGAACACTCAATACCTTCATCCTGAAAATCTGTTTCATTAGGAGGTTGCAAAAAATATTAATTGACTTACTTTGGTGCATAGCATAATGCTAGATACCAGTTAGATGGGTTTATAGCTTCTTAATAGGAAAATTTCTTTCTAAGTTATATATACACAGTCTATATACTTATGTAATTTTCAAAATAAATAATATAAGGTGAGAATAATTATACCCACTCTAAACAAAACTGTGTGTAATCAAATCTCTTGATGATTGGCCTTACAACTTCCACCAAAGACATTATAATGTTACAGAATGTGAAGTGTGACTGTGTTCAGTAGCATCTTTGTCATGATTATAAAAATACATATTTTTCTTTGAAGCATTTCTTAGAAATAATAATGGTCAATTAATAACTTACATGATTTGGAACTGAAGCTTTTTTCTAGTTCTTGTTTTAGATGCCTATTATACTATCCAATGCTGGCATCTGGCAGAGTCTTTCTGTGCAACTATTACAGTGCATATAGTTGTAATCAGAAGGAATGTGAACATTAAACAAGAGAACGTTAAATTATAGTCACTGTAGGAAAACATCTTACTTTTGCAACTTTAAGGGAAATCCTGTTAGTTTTCACCATAATTATAAAAAAGAAGCCTTTCAAAATCATAGAAAATAACTTGCACTTCTTCTTACATATACCTAATTTTTAAAAATGTGATTGTAGTTTTATAATTCTTTGTCACTACTTTGCAACAGGATGAATATGAAGAGCTGTTTCGTTATACTGTAGTGACTCCGAAGTTTGAGCAGTGTGTCTCAAAGTTGCCAGAACCTGCCCTAGAACAGAGACCACCTGACAGAATTTCAGGGGTAACAGATGAAGCCAGTCACCATAAGATTCCAGGTAGTATGCCTTAGGCAATGTTTTGAGCTTACAAGAACAATGATACAACTTTTATGACTTATATTTTTAAATAAATTCCGTTTGAAAAATACATGTACCTCATTTGTAGTACATTTGCATTTTGCACAACAAGAAATTTAGGGAGACATATTCCCTTAAGGGTTCTCTCTCTGGCATCACTTTCAGATGACAGTGTTGATGTGTTGACAGTTCCTTGTGTTTTGTGGTGCAGATGTTTAAAGATGGTTGGTGTAATAACAGAAAAAGAGAAGCTCTTACTTACAGTATACGTTGTTGAAATTTGATGGGTCACAGCTGGTTTTGCTCAAGGTTGTACTGCTGTGATAGAGAAATGCATATTGAAACTGATTATTTGGAAGGGAGGATTACCTTAAAAGGGCTTTGTGTAATGACTAATCATGTCACTACATGAATGTCATTCTTGCTCTTTTAGTTCAATCCTGTTGTTTTAATTTTATTTTATTGCTTGGTATTTAGGACTCTAAACATAGTATCTTATGATGCATTAATAACATGGATATTTTTGATTGTGTTGTTTGCTTCTGTCACTAGCATTTAGATTGAGAATTTTGCTTTCATTGGGAATTTAACTTTGCTGTTAATTTTGCTTCAGAAGAAATAGTAAACAATCATACCTGCATTATTTCTTTTCTAGGAAGTTAAGCATAATCAGGAAAAACTGACTTTAACTTCTATTCTTTATCATTCTATTTAGTTTTAAAAATATTTAGCTGCCTTTCTGTCTTCTCTTTTGAAACCTTTGTGGATGGCTTTATGTCTGCTGTTTAGAAGACCAAGTGACATATTTATACCTTCCAACTTGGAAGTTTGGTCAATACTATTTCTTTAAGTTTTTAGGTTCTGAAGCAACTGCTAGACAATCTGTATGGAAGGATTAAGATAGCAAGTGGTAGTTGATGACAGCTGCGCAATGACCTTTGTCACTTCTGTCCATCATGTCCTGCCTACCTTCTGCTCTTACCTTGACCACATGGCACCACTCCCAGGATACACCAGGCCTTAGCATGAACTGTGTGTTAACCAAAATCTGAGCAGGACTTAGATGAACAGTTAGGGTATGAGCAGAATGTCTGTAGTACACAGGTCATAGTGCAGCTGTGACTCATGTTGCCAGTCTCTGTGTGTGAGCTATCATGAAACACGCTGTCTCCAGTTCTGCAACAGTCTGTGTGAGTTAAAGCCAGCTCAAGTCCATTGCTATGTTGAAAGTTCATTTTGCTGGTTGCTTAGTTTTTATACTGTGCTGGCTCAAGCCATCTGGCTAGCACAGAAATGCCTTAGAGTTCTCAGTTAACTAAGGCCACTTGCACAAGCAGTTGATCCTCAACTGGTGCAGCCTTTTATGAAAAACAAAGGCCACCCGGAGCATCATCCTGTGCTGAGATAACTTCAGCTTTCTTTACAACATCTGTGATCACTGTATTCTTCCCAGAGCTACATGAGCAGAGATTTTATCTCCTCTGAATGTTCTTCCATTGTTGATCAATCACGTTATAAGTCACAAATTGCCAGGATTCAAGTACACATGTAACACTCTTGATTTGTAGAGTAGTTAATGTCAGCTGTTGGAACTGTTTGTTCTTGTTGGTGTTCTTAAAAGAGCAGTAGAAAATTTCAAACCCAGCTATGTGGAACTATATTATGGCGCAAATTCTAGTTTTGGTATTGTCTTCAGTGCTCTCTCTGCTTAGAGTTATGTCTCCCTGTTTGAGTGGAATTTTTGTGATACTGTGCTGTTCATAAGAAAGAATATCAGAATCGAAGCACTAGACTCTTGTGCTTTTTCGGTACATGACTGTATACTTTACTTTCTATTGTATTTTTCTGAAGAGAAAATTGTAACCAGTCACCCAGACTCCTTTCTTTCTCTCTTTAACTCTTTCAGATGTGTTATACTCTTACTTTTTAATTTTTTATCTGTTTTCATTTTTTTTTCTGGGGTGTATTGGGTGTGCATGGCCAAACTTTAGCAGTGGGGATGCTACAGGGATACCTTCTGTGAGAAGCTGCCAGAGCCTTCCTCCGTGTCAGACAGAGCCAGTAGCTGGCAGCTCCAAAGGATGGGAGTGCAGCTGGCCAAGGCTAAGCCAAGCAGGAATGGTCTCTCTGATAAGAGATTTAAGAAGAAAAATAAGTTTTGCACAGTTTTAATTGTGACCACAGAAGAATGGAGTGAGNAGAGGGGAGCCCACGCTGGAGCAGGTTTCCTGGTAGGACTTGTGGCACCGTGGGGGACCCACACTGGAGCAGCCTGTCCTTGGAGGACTGCACCCCATGCAAGAGTGACCCACACTGCAGCAGTTTACAGAGAGCTGTTGTCCATGGAAGGGACTCCATATGTTGGAGCAGGGGAAAGACTCTCTGTGAGCAGGAAAAACATGAGGAACTGACCATAACCCACATTCCTTGTCTCTGTGTGCCACCGGGGGAGGAGGTAGAGGTGGGAAGGAGAGAAGGATGAGGGGAAGATTTTTTAAGGTCTTATCTTACTTCTCATCCTGCTCTCATTTTTGTTAGTGATAAATTCATTTAGTATCTCTAATTAGACCCTGCTTAGCCCATGATAATATTTGATGAGTGATCTCTCCTGGTCCTTCTCTTAACCCATGATCCCTTCATTATAGTTTCTCTCCCCTGTCCAGATGCAGAGGTGAGTGAGAGAGCAGCTTTGGTGGCTGCCTGGCATCCAGCCAAGTAGGCTAAACATGTAGCCTATCAGGTCTTTGTTCATTTTTATGGCCATAGAAGTGAGAGGACAAAATTCCATTCCCTTGGTTGCTGCTCTTAAAACATTTGAACAGTGTCATCTTTTTAACATGCCTGGTGTTATCAGATTAGAATAGTCATTTGAAAGTTCTCATTAACTGTCATGGAACAGGATCAAAAAATAGTCTTATACTTGATGGCATTGTAGTTCTCATTAAAAGAGTTGTATTGCTCATTACAAGGAAGCACTCCAATATTTATTATCTTTGCAAAAGGCAGCACCCTGCAAAATAAAATTTGTTGTTATTTTCAAAATGGAAAAAACAACGGATTATAGTCAGTAAAGAAGGTGCTTCTGAACTTCCCAGAGAACAGAAGACACAAGAAGAATGTTTACACAGGCTCATCCTGCTTCTGTCTATTAAATGCTATAAACAAGTTTCCTTTGCTTTGCTACTTTATCAAAATATGTGTTTGTTGTTCAAAATATCACTATGTCTTCTCAGTCTGGGAGAGAGATGGGTCATGCTTCTTTGAGACGGAGTTTGAAACAATCTAGTTGTAAAAAGGCTATTTCAGCTTTTAGGAAGAGATCTGATCAAAATGTTGAACTCTTCCATATAATCTCTAGTACTGCTTGATAGTGATTATGTATTGAAGTAGTGTTGGCCACAGTATTAATGGCCTCAGAATACCTTCATTTTTTCATTATGGTAATACAAGACTTTGAGCAGTGAGAAAACTGCCAAATTAAAGTTTAATACTATACCTCTAATGCTGATCAGGTGGGATTGTTTACTATTTCTGAAGGACAGTTAATTTTTTTGTTAAATTCCATTATTTTGGAATTTTGGCAGTGCTTGCTAATTCATAATAAAAATCAGGCTTTTTGACATTTGGCTGTAATGCTTCTACTGTGTTAAAATAAAAAATTCATAAATTATTAGGTTAGTGTTCTATAACTGTAAACCAAAATGAATGAATGTGCTGAGCATGGAGTTAAAACCTGAAAGTTTGCTCTTCTGCAGAGCTTCTCAGATTTACAATGTATTTTCCCTTTCTCCATGTGATGGTATTGGGACCAACAGAGTTTCCAATACCATGTGATGCCTTCTGAAATGAAGTTGTGGTTATGAAGTATTCTTTTGTCTGGATGCTACGATTATGATGGTAGGAGTCTTGATTACTAATAACCTTTATTTCTTGCAGAAAATTTAAGTATATGTAGTATCTTCCTTAACAGCATTCAGTCAAGTAAGAAAAGTAATTGGAATAAACATGCTGTACTATTCAATTTAGTTCTAGGTCCAAATGTTTTTGAACTTTGAAACATAAAACTTAATTTCCTGTTGTTGTTACCAGTTTAGTTGATTAAATTTGAAAATTACTAAGACTGGAGCAGTAAATTATTTCTTGCAGAGATGTACAATGATGACTCATATCCAAAGAGTGGAAAAATTCCTTCTCTTCAGGCCTGCCAGTCCTCAGTATATATCCATTAGACTTCTTAGAACATTTTAGCAAATTGCTGTGCTCAGCTTGGGCCACTGATAGCATGTCATGTGTGAGAACAGTCTGTCAGAGCTTATTTACTTAATAAAAGCAGAAAAAGCCGGATATTAGAACAACACAAAAAAAAACAACAGTAGTAACAGACATCTGGATAAACTGTTAATTTCATTACCTCTGTCTAGAGATTTGTTGCAGTAAGTGCATGTGGAGATTATTTAATAAAGAACATTAGTATACTTATCATATCCAAATAGTTCCAATACCCTTGATACCTTAGGACACTGTAATTGAATGACATCATATAATGCTATGGAAGGAATAGAGGTGACAGAAGGAGAGCCTTAGAAATAAAAATTATATTAATATGTGTACAACTGGAAAGTTATGGCAATGCTGGAAGCCAAGATGAATTTCATACGATGATGTTGTAAACGTAACAGATAGATAGACTTGGTGAGTTCAATGAAGATATGATACATCCTATGGTAAATGAGAGAAATGAAGGCTGTGTTGAGATAATCTGTTCATAGGGAGAATTAAGGGGAAGGGAGTGATGAACTAGCAATACTGTTATTCTCAGACTATGGCAGTTGTCAGTCTCTTTTAATATCCTGTTTTGATTGTTCTGTTTGTTTCTGGGTTTTTTTTGTTCATTTTGCTCTGTTGGGGGTTTTGGGGTGTGGTTTTTTTGGGGTTTTTTTTGTTTTGTTTTGTTTTGGGGTTTTTTTTCTTTTTGAAGGTATCTTACAAACTGCTGTGTAGGTTGGATATCTTCGTAATCTAACCAAGTAGTAGAAGTTTAAAAATAAAAACAAGGCTTCATGCATTTCATGTCACAACTGAAAGAAGGAGAGTGGCATGCAGGAATGGGGGAAAGTGGTGAAGGACAGAAATGTGAATATTTGACAATGGTAACAGTGTCAGGTAATTTTGTTGTCAGATGCCAGTCAGATTCTTCATCACAGAAATTAGATGCGTTTCAAGTAATCTGGATCATCTGTCTGGCATGTCACATATTTTGGAGATTTTTGCAAGTAACAAGTATTCAAATTCTGCCACTGCCTTAGCAATACTTCTGTCATTTTCAGGAGAAACTATGACAAAAAGCTAAAGCCTGATTTTAATATACACTGTCATGGGGAGTAATCTATGTTTTTTTGCTTCTGTAATAGGTAGGGCCTCCACTCTATAGAAATGATGTGTTAAATGGCACTCCTTTAGCTCATGCTGGTGTTAATTTTATGATGTGTGGTTGTGTATTATTGTGAGAGAAATATCAAAAAGTACTTGTAACTGCCACTGCTTCAGGATTTTTCCTTATTTCCTTTTTGTTTTGGAGTGTGAGTGTAGTAGTTTTGTGGCAGGGGGTATCAGCCAGACAGCTCTTCTCATTTCCTTAGGAAAAGGGAACTAACAGTAAAAATAACTGTAAAAGAATATCAACCATGAAGGCTCTGCCTTAAATAAATTAGAAATACACTTTTCTAGTGTCCACTGAAGATACTGCTTTGTGACAGACAAGCTTATCTCTTCTAGGTTGAACGAAATAATAGTAACCTATCAGACAATATTTGTTTTCAAAAGTAAAGACTAAAATGTTGTAGATTTCCTCTATAAAAATAATTTATTTTGAAGTTGCCATATTTGTTGTTATTAGCAGCTAATACCTCTTCCTTCTAATTTTCTTTTATTCAGTTGTCAATCAAATAACAAATTTTCTGTAAGGAATATCTAAATATAAAACAATATTTTACTTCCCAAGTTTGCTTAAATATTAATTTTATTCTCAGCATAAATGCATGCAAACTAGCTTTTGGGCAGGGATTAACTTTTATTGCAGTAGTACCTAGCCACAACTCCTGAAAGTGAGGATTTATATTGTGTAAGGCATTATATAAATTCATGGTAGATACTTCCTTTCTCAAATTGCTTGAACTCTAATTAGATGGACAAATTAAAAGCTTTAAGAAAAATGGATGTGGGTACATATTAACATGGAAATATATCGCCAGGCTAGTTTGTGAATTCGTAAAGAAGTACCACTGACCTTAGGTGCTTACAGGCTCATTGAGGAAAAAGACTAAAGTTAGTAGATTGTTGGCCTGAGATGCTGATTATCAAGAAATCTTTACTTAGAGATGCTGTTTCTGACTGTATGTTTGGTGCTTGCTGTGATCATTCTCTTTCAAATTAGCTTGTATTAAGATACTGTATTTTAACGGAGCAGTACTTCTGAATTTACTAATGTTACTATAGGATTGTCAGTATAAATGTATGTGTCCAGGAAGCATGTATTAGAATTGGATTAGTTTTTCTTATATGGGGAAAGGAGGTTTCTGATGTCATAAATATTTTATTTCCTTTTTACCAATGCCTGTTTTCTGACTTCCATCCAGAATATGGACCAGTTAGCCTTTCCAGAGTGTCAATCATTATTCTCTTGTTTCACTTTCAGTCTCAACATCAGTGAAACAGGCTATTATGGAACAACCTGCTCTTTCAGAAGCAACTTCTTCTCAGGGGTCCACACATGGTCCAAGAGAAGTCATCAAAACCACAGTGGTCGAATTAACTGCGCCAGATGAAAAAGTCGCTCAAATAGAAAATATACTTGATCTCTGGAGTGGAAGTCTTAAGGTATTTATATTGTATGGAATCCTTAAAAATCATTCAAAGTTATCATTTTATTGTAGAGTGAGTACAGAAGAAGTTGTAGTGTGAT
This sequence comes from Toxostoma redivivum, assembly GCA_013397375.1. Taxonomy (NCBI): domain Eukaryota; kingdom Metazoa; phylum Chordata; class Aves; order Passeriformes; family Mimidae; genus Toxostoma; species Toxostoma redivivum. The sequence goes on along the minus strand of VXBI01008678.1, from coordinate 131,492 downwards.
TGCTGGAAGAATGGTGTTTTTTGTTGTTGCGTATTGTACATAAGCATATGTAGCATAGAATATCTTGTTTCCAAAACTTTGAAATGACTGTGTCCATTAGGGATGTTTAGATATCATGATTCAACGGTTCATGGTGTGTGGTAAAACTTACAGCTGTACACAGCCTGTGTAATGAAGCTATCAGTGTAAATATTCATGTCTCCTTAATTGCTAAGTGTTTTAAGATTAAAGTAATGGAGAGGAGAGAATCGTTCAGACTCATTGCATTACTGTCATTCTTTTAACTTTTCAGACAAATATTGTGACTGAACTGAAAAATTGGAAACTTAATTTGGTTCAACATCACAAGCTTCAAATGAGACAAGAGAAAGAGAAACATGACACACAAGTGAAACAACTGCAGAATGAGATAGAAAACCTGAAGGAGTTACTTCATACTTATGAAATCTCTGTTAGCAGGAAAGATGAGGTAATAACTCAATTTCATATTTGAATAGTTCCTCTCTGTTTAAAAATTTTCACACTAAATTTTTTGGTCCATCTTTTTGAAAAACATCTTTTTTGAAGCATGTAACAGAGAAGTAAATAATACATTCAGACTGTATAGTAGAAAAATAATTATTGTTGCTAATAGAGTTGTCTATACTAACAATGAAAACACATTATATGTGCATACTTTGCATTGTTTGCTTCTTAAATCTAGAGTCTACTCTTGTTTCTTGTTTATTTAATGAAGATCACAAAGCTTGGATGAGTCTATTAGCTCTTACACTTTAAAAACCTCTGCATTTTCAATTATTAGATCAATTTTCCTCAATTTTAAATGGGCAGCAGTCTCATAAATGTTGAAGAGCCTCTATTGTAGGATTCTTAGGAATTCTACATTCTACATATACTTAAGATTGAACACTTGGACTCTCTGGGTTACTATTTCCTGCTGTCAACACTGTAAACAACTTAAAAATTAACTAAAACTGTGAACATGGATATAAAATCTTGGCAGTTTTGCAGTCACATGACATAATTGAGTCTTCTTACTGCTATCCTGAACATTTAACCTAGTACTTGAGAATGCTTAATGGAGTTTGGGTTTCTAATTCTTACTTAGGTTTTTAAAAACATACATTGCAGGAGTTAATGAATGAAGATGGTGTTCTGTGTCCATTTAGAAAACAGTCTAATCCTAAGAGCAAGCAAATATAAATGTCGTAACATTGCAATAACAGGATTAGTCTTGTACAATGTAAATTAGTACCTATGTGCATGGCTATTTCAGCTCATACCTTTCAAACAATTAATTCTGTTGGATATCATTGTATGTCAGTCATATTTAACATGCCATAATTCTCAATGATACCTTGAAAGCTCTATCTTGTTTTCTGCTGCCAAAGAAATTATTTTTTCAGCCAGTTTTATAGTTCTGTTTCTAAGAAAAAAATTATTTGAGTAGAAAATTACTATTGCTACCACCTGAATGGAAGGTGGCAGTGCTTCCATGCTTCCGTATATCTCTCCATAATTATGAAAATTGCTGTATCCTGATATGAACATAAACCAAGGTCCATCAGCCTCACAAATATTACAAATATTGTCGATTCTTATTTCACATTGTAAATCTCAAATGCTTTTTATTTGCAAAAATGTGCTAATTAACAAAAGTAGACTTAGGCTAAGACTTTTAAGACTTTAAGATGCAGCATCAAAAATTAGGTTTTATGACACTTCTTCAACAAAAGTAATTAATATGTCAATTTAATTTGCTTTCTATTTTAATTTTAGGTATCATTCTTTTTGTTGATGTATGTTCAGTGATTATTCCTTGTAACAAATGCAATATAATATTAACATATGCCAGCATGTATTATCATAAACTGTTCTTCTCAACAATATTTATGCAGTAGTTAAAATAACTTTATGTTATTCCCCAAAGTCCCAAGATAGGTCACTGTTGACCATTGGAGTGCTCATACGTGGCTGATGGCAGAATTTAGCTTAAGAAGTTAGGCAGAAATATGGAGTAATATTCAGATTTGGTGTGCCAAATTTGCAGCATACCTGTCTTAATTTTTAACTGAGGAACCTCAGCGGTTTATGTGTGCTCATTAAATATAGAGATTGCTGGTAAAAGTCTCCAGTTCCAGTCTCTGTCCAGTATGATGTCTTGCCTCTCAAATGTTTTAATTGCTGTAAATCTATATACTATCTTTCATGAGAACTTCTAAAGAGAGTAACAGTTCTTAGTAAGATTTTTCTGGTTCATAGCAATGACTTAGCTTGTTTATTCCATTCCAACAAGTGAAACGATCTTCTAATATAAATGTTTCTGATTTATCAAAATTCTCTTTGAAATAAGAGGTTCTTCTGATGTTATGCTACAGTAATATTTAATTATAAGAAAGTTGCTCAGAAATCACCTAATGTAGGAGGAAATAACAGTTCAGTTGAACTTCTCCTAAAACTACACAATGGAAGTGCCACAATCTTGAGTGTCGAAGCCACAGGAATTTTAATTCTGATTTGAACTCTGGTTATTGTTTCTTACTTGATCAGAGTAAGCGGAAGATTCAGTAGAAAACATCTGTTAAAAGCAAGTGCTTTAAGTGAAAAATAACTGAGACATAAAGTATGTTCTCTTTGATCTTACAGTGATCATAGCTATTGAAATAGTGTTAACAAATATTTTTGCAGGTAATTAATAACTTGACCCAAGCATTAGAAAAGCAAAAGGGGAGAGTAGAGTTGATGAGAAAATTTACGCTGTGGCGGATTCAACATGTTAAAGCCAAACAGGAGGTATGTGCACAAAATCAAAATGCAATGAAGATTAAACCTCTGAATTCAAAAGAGTCAGAGCTGCTACAGTTCCTGTTACAATTTGAAGAAATTGTGGTGTTTCTATTCTGGTGTGTTTGATAATGTCAAATAACAGTTGGAAAAGATCAGTTATAAAAGGAATGTTGCTGTCAGAATACTCTCTGGAATGGGAAAAAAACTAGTCTGCTGACTATTTTGAAATAGACCAGAATAGTTGAGTTGTTTTAAAGTAGTTTTTAAACAATCCTGAAGTCTAAATTTCTTCAAAAGATGTTTTACACTATCTGCAATCTTTGTGACTTCAGGTTTTATATGATTCCTGCAATGAATCCAAATGTGCCAAATACCCAACAAATGGCTTCACACATCCCTTTACACCATGTATGTGAGGTTGTTGTTTGAGTGTCATTAAACTAACAGTAAAACCACTGTTGTGTGTTCACAACACAAGGAGTTCACAAATTTTTTTCTCGTGGTGGGGACAGTAATGTGCCACGACACATGTGCAGAGACAGCACAGAGCTGCTGACGCTGCTTGTGTAACACTTCACTGCAGGACTTGTAACTCAGTTAAGGGGTTCCTACTGTGATCTTTGTAATAAGCTGTAAAACAATCATCCACAGTGAAGTACCAAACTTTTTATCAACCCTGAACTTTCGTATGATGTGCTTTTATTTACTTCCTAAGGAATATGCAATTAGAATGGCAGATAAACATTTCCAGACAGCTTTGATGAAGAAAGTGTGGGCAGCGTGGCGTTCTGTTAGTGAAGAAAGGTGGAAAGAAAAAGTAGCAAGAGCCTGTCAGTTAAGGGCAGAAGATATCTGTGTTCAGCTCACCAATGATTTTGAAGCCAAAATTGCAGAGGTAAAATCTTTTTTTTTTCCTTCTTTTACTCCTTTGACTCTCAATCCCTGTCCCTCCAAAGTATCTCTTTCTCAGCAAACCTAACAAACATGAGTGTTTTCCAGCAGAACAGAGCTCCCAAGTACGCAAGAAGGTCTGAATAGATCTAAGATCTCTGGTATATTTTTAGACATTACTTTTTTTCCTCTACATCTGATATAAAATGTTGCTGATCTGCATGCACAGATGAAATAAATTGGATTTTCCCGAAACAAAGCAAATCTCTGTTTGCCTGCCAATGGGAATGCCATTTGTTTTCTAACAGCATCCTTTTAGTATGGGCTATGCATTTTGTGGTCTTAATGAAGAAGACAATGGAAATAGAAGAGCATCATTACTTTGAATGATCATGATGAGTACAATTTTTTTTCTGTAATAGCTACTCTGTTAAAGGCTGAAATTGAGTTTGATTTTTCTTTAGCTTGCCAATTAAACTTGTTAAAGAATTTTCAGAGCTTAATGTAAAATTGTCAACCTGTGCATTGGTGCATGCTAAGTAGTCAGTTTTAAAAAATAGAACTTCTAGGAGTTTTGTATTTCAGCAAGAAATTAAATCTAGAATTTTAAGAACAAACTTACCAAATGTGTCTTAACAGCCCAAAAACCATAAGTAGCAACTTGCTCTGTTATTTTCTCAGCATTTTTAGTTTTTTACAGTATTTAGAGAAGAGAGACTGGTGATGAAAGTTTTCTCTTATACTTAAATAATTGTCTGAGAGCACTTGTTCTTCTGTTGAATGAACCTATGTTTCTGCAGATATCTGGGTTGTGCCACATGCCAACAAAGGTATATTTCTGCTTAGGTAGAGCCTGATGGTCCTTTTGACTTGATATGCCCTATTATTAATATTGTGCAGTACTACAAAGAAACTACAATGAGCTGTTCATTTCATTTTCAAGTGAAAACCCTTATCTTTGTAGATATGGTAAATTATTTTTAAAGTTAATTGATGAATATATTTGTAGCTGGCATTCAGAAGTAAGAGCAGCCTGTTTCCTCATTCTGTTTTGTAGTTAACTGCTACTTTGGAACAGACAAAAGCTGAGATTCTGCGACTGCATAGTGAACGAGATCAGTACGAGGACACCATGAAGAAAGCCTTTATGCGTGGTGTATGTGCTTTGAATCTGGAAGCAATGACCATGTTTCAAAGCAAGGACAGTAGGCCAGATCCTGGTTAGTATGAATAGCAGGGTTAATCTGATAGTGTGTGTGCATTTTGATTGGATCTGTTTGGGATTTTTTGTTTGTTTTAATGGAATTCCTTTTCTCTTTCTTTTTTTGATTTGAGAATTTTTGGCAGTACAGAGTTTATTAGACTTTTATTGCTTTAAAATGTCCTGTTGAATATGTTGAGAAATACTCTGATGCTGGATTTCATACAGCTTTAGTTGAAAGGAGAAACATGTTCACTTCATCCCACATTGCTGGGAGAGTGGTAACCTGCAGCTGAAGGCAGAACAGAAAGTCAGAGGTGGCAAACTTATTAAAACACCAGGTTATGGAGCTTTATGCTCTGGAATCTCAGTGTGCAATGAATCAGCTTTTCCCAGACAGCTCTCTCTTCTTTCTTAATCTTGCTTTTTAATATAAAAAGGGCAAGCAAATCTCTCAGGTTGTGTATTTAGGTTTAGCTCCGTACCAGAACAGGAAACATCAGTCTATTTTTATCATCAGCATACCCATAAAACCTGTGCAGCTACACAGGGAAGAGCTTGCACATGCTTACAGATATAATGAAATCACTCCCTCAGAGTGAGGCAGTCTGTAGCAGTAGGAACATAATCATACTGGTGCAACAACCTATGTTAAAGAGAAAATAGCTTTGCCAGCAGGAGTGCCACAGCTAGACTTGTGGTTCAACAACCAGCTGTACTGGCAGCAGTGGTTTATAGCCTTAGACAAGTAACTTCACTTGCTAAATTTAACAGTCTTACACAAAAGTTTCTGAACTACTTTAGAGAAATTCTTCATCAAGAAAGGTAGATAGGAAGAGGAAATAAAAACCTGAAGAAGATGTAAGAGGATACCTGAGCAGCAGTCTAATCCTGTTAAACATAAGTGGTATATGTGCAGTTGCTGAGGAAATCAATATGAAATAAGCTAAATGTAGTAGCTATGTGCTAGTAAAAATTTAGGATTGGTATTTGTACAAGGTTAAGAATGAATGATTTCTTGAAGATACTGAGTTTGGGAATAAAATTACAAGGTATTTCCCAAGTACTTTATTTTTTCACTGTGTAGCTAATTAAGAATTGTTCTATCTTGAAGCATTATCTTTTATTTGTTTGCTTATTGTTTTCAAAAAAACATGCAACAGACAACAGGTCTCCCTGAGGTAAATGACAGGTATGAAAGCATTGTTTCTGTAGACCTATAAAAATGAGACTAAGTAGTAAGGAAATTCAGAAAACTGACCTCTAGAATAGTTGTGACCAACTCTTGAGTTTCTTGGACCAAAGATTTTGCTTGATTTTTACTGAGAAGCTGGAACTGATATTCTACACCAGCACAACACCTAGAGATTTTCTGTGCTGGATGTTAGGCTACCCATAACTCCTTTTTTTGTGTGTCCCCTATTATGCTTTTTAAGCAGGCTTTGTAACATCTCACAGACTCTGTAGTCCTCGGTCCCAAGCAGGTCATCAGCTTCCACCACCTTTGGTACCACCTTCTTCCCTGCCCCAGGCATACTCTCTTTTTCTTACAGCCAGATGGTGGTTTTAATGAAGTTGATTACATAGTTATTTAATAGGGTTGAACAACTGTTGATCTGCATTCTTAATCAGATAAAACAGTGATCAGGACACTGGAAGACTGCAAACATTAGAGAAGATGATTGTGATTTGTTTCTATTAGTCTATTAATCTGTGGACATCAAAACTTCCATGTGCCAGAATCAGTCAGCAATTATGAGTTTATATGAAGACTGCAATGCCACCTACTGTCATTGGATATAAAAAGCAGAATTTCACCCCTTTACATATTTATTATTAGGTTATTTTAATATACACACAATCTATAGGTAAAATACATATATATCATTATAATGTATTTATTGATAGTGTGCATGTATCACAGTCTTAATGGCTTAATAATACTTAGTGTCAGTGTTGATGGTGTTAAAGTTATCTGCCTAATTTGCTGACTTTTTTTAAATTAGTAGTACATTAAGATTATTTTAACCTCTTTATGTATTTAAAGGAACACTGAAGCCACAGGAACTCAACTTTTTGCTTATAAAAATCCTAGCACCATTTTTCTTCAGTAACATATATCAGATCTAACTGATCTATAACTGTGGATTGATCCTGTCTGTGCTTAAGTTTAATGTATGTGTACACATGTAGATTTGTACAAAATTCGTATTTTGGCATTCTTTTACTCTTGACAAGTATTGCACAGATTTGAAGCATCTTACTTTTATTTTTTCTGCTTATTTCAGCTAATAAAAAAAACCAAACACAACTACCACACGGTGTCACCCTAGTTCCTGGAATGAGCAAATTTCTCTCATCCTGGAACTCCTGCTAGCATCAGCTTCTTCAGAAGTAGGAGAGTAAATAAGAATACCTTTCTCTCCTTCCTTTAAAAAAAGTCTGTATTCTAAAAGGAAAAGGCTAGAACTGTTTGGAAAAGACACTGGGCTTATGTCTGCAGATCTGGCATCCCCAGTGTCTGCACTGTATCCTAGGTGGTTTTTGTTCAAGTTTATGCTTGCCAGTGAGGGGAGATGAGAGCTGTAGGGTGCCTGTAGATTGTTCCAGCCCTACAGCCAGGATAAGGCCACTGTCCAGCAATTACATGTGGGGATGAGATGCTGCTGCTAATGCATAACATTTTCTTTTACTGTCAGTAAGCCCCCTTAAGGGTCTTGTGCCTTCACAGAAATCCAGTATGACTTTTGTGCTTTCCTATCTAATATGGATTTTATCTCTCAGGACAAGAGTACCTCTTGCACACTGGGTTTAGTTTGGGCAAGCAGAAGGAAGAACCTCAGTTCTTTGCACTAAAAGTAGGTGATGTCATGGGGATGTTGGGACATAAGAGAGAAACAAGTCCCCTGAAAAACATTTACAAACATCTCAAAAAAGGATAAAATACAGGAATTTTTCTTTATATCTGTCTACCTACCTCTATAAAAAACAGCTTGCTCTTTTTTATTAGATTATACAGAAATCTCAAGGAAGTGCTAACATTTTTGTTGTAACTTATCTTCCCCCATATCTCCACCCCTTAGGGTTAGCTAGATTATGTGCTTATCCCATTACTTTGTGTTTCTAATCATAGATATAGGAAGCAGGAGAAATGATAATGCTACTACTGGTTCAGGAAGGCCACCTCCTTCACAATATAGTCAAACCTCACCACCGCCACCTCCACCAGCAGCTGCTCTTCAGATGGAAAACATGGTAAGCATGTAGCTGGAATAGAACTGTATTTCTTAGTGGCAAAAAATAAATTCTTTGACTTTCTTTTGGCTTTTCTGAAGAGAGTCCAGGTCTAAAAGGAAAGCTGCAGGTGTGTTCAGACTGCACTATAAAAATAAAGTGATTGGGGCACAGCTGCTGTGGCTTGCTGTACTTTCATTAGCTCTCTTTTAAATTTTAGTGAAAATGCATTAAACTAATGAAATAAGGTCACTACAATAAGCACAATTTGCTCTCTAAGGTTCTCAATGGAAAAAAGCTGTTAAGAGTTTTTTGGTTTTTTTAAAGCCTGAATTTAATATACTATGGAAAGATGAAAAGCTGGCTTGACTTCAAACTTTTTTTTAGGGGCTTAGCACATACAGGCATTGAGGGAACTCAGCTTATTGTCAGATCATCATCTAGTAGCATGGTTGTTTTGGGCCTGCCCTGGAGTCATCCTGAAAATTTTGCCACTGTAGAACATTATCATGCTAGAGAGTAGGTTAGAAGAGAGATGATGTGCCTGCCTGTCTCCTGACTTTTCATTCTAATAGTGACAAATGTTATTCACACTATTTCTACAATTTTTAGATGAATCATTTTAAATTAGACAATAAACAGTAACACTAGAGATAAAATATCTGCAAAGGCTTTACAATTAAAAGGGTAATTGGGATAGTCAAAAATCTGACTATCTAAGGAGTAAAATTGTATTTTCTAGAAGGTGATACTCATTCTATGTAAACTCTGGTTTCATTTCAGTTTTCTAGCCACCTGGCTCATGCAAGCACTCCTGAAACAAGGCTAGATTCTGATTCTCCAGTAATTGTCACTAGCACGACATCTGGATCTGGTGTGACATCAACTCAAAAACTGGTAACATGCTGAAGTTATCCTGTTCCTTGAAATTTCTCCCTCATTCCTTTTGCTGTGCTACATGCTAAACTGCCCTCCTTTCTCTTCTGCATTTGACACAGTTTGCTATCACCTGTCAGAGAAAGATGCATTATTGTATGCATGGGAGATCTTTTTTATTATCTGCTCTATCATTGCTAGAAAAGATTTCCACAGTACTGGAAGTACTTCAGCTGTCCCTCAAAAATGCAGTCAGGAAACGAAGCTAAACTATCCATGCTGCTTGATTTTTGTCAAATTAGTCTTCCCTCAAGACAGAAGTCATTTGCTTGAAATGCTATCTCACAAGTGTAAAAAATCAAGTAATTCTGGTTGCAGCCAGGTGGAGAAAATTCAGTCCTGTGTAATGTAACTGGATTACCTGCAACATCATATATTCCATTTAGTCATGTGGCAGATAAAACTGAACAGAAACACTAGAGCATTGTAAATATTATGTTTAGAGTTTTTTACCAATTAATATTTAATTTTTTGTAGCCCATGGCGAAAGTAATAACATCTGCACAACAGAAACCAGGAAGAACAATCACTGCTCGAATCACAGGCCGAGCTGATATGGGACAAAAATCCAGAGCTTCTGGGAGTTTAGCAGTGATGGGAGTTTCTCCACCCATGAGTTCAGTCATTGTTGAGAAACATCATCCAATCACTCAGGTAAATCAGATTATGCTTCTTAAAGTATTTTTATTACAACACATCTGGTAATAGCCTGAAGAAAAGTCACCTTGTAAAGAGGTATTAGATAAAGCTCAGACTTGAGATCTGTTGAAAACAGTAAAGAGCACTTACCATCTTTGTGTGGAAGGCATTGGTGAGGAGATGTCATGGTTTAACCCCAGGCAGCAGCCAAGCCCCAGACAGTCACTCACTCCCTCCCCCACCAGAGAGATCAGGGAGAGAATCGGAAGGGTGAAAGCTGGAGAACTCATGGGCTGAGAAAAAGACAATTTAATAGGGAAAACAAAGGCTGTGCACACAAGGAAACTAAAGAATTAATTCAGTGCTTCCCACGAGCAGGCAGGTGTTCAGCCATCTCCAGGAGAGCTGGGCCCCACCATGCCCAGATGATTTGGTTACTTGGGTAATGGTTACTTGGGAAGACAAATGTCACCTCCACAAATGTCACCCTCCCCCTTTCCTGCTTCTTCTCCCCACTTAATACACTGAGCTTGGTGCCACATGGCCTGGAATATCCCTTTGGTCAGCTGGGGTCACCTGTCCTGGCTCTGTCTCCTCCCAACCTCCCAAGCTCCCCCAGTCCCCTCACCAGTGTGGCAGGACCGAAGCAGAAAAGGTCCCCGTTTCCTGCCATGACTCACAGCTGTGTGGCTTGCTGCACATCACTTTCAAGAATTTGGGCTCCCGAGCAGAAATTAATATTTAAATTATATGTTCTTAGGAGTTGAGAGATTCAATGGGGTAATTATTTCATTAAGCACAATTTCTGGATTCAGATTTTGTGACAAGTATGACAAGGAAAGCACCTGAACTGCTGTAACATAAACTAACTTCTGAAAATGTAATAAATATGACAGCCCTAGAGATATATTCTGTATACACATTCTGCAAGTAAAAATCTAAGTCACATATTTGTTTTGAGTTAATTTGAGAGGGAAGATAATTTAACTCGATTAAAAGCAGAATGACTACTGTTTATTACAGTGGTGTTTTATGAGCAGAAAATTAATTATTGATAAAATTGCAAACCTTTTATTTTCAAAGATGTTTCAGAGACTGCCTCATAGCAAATACTTCAAAAGTTGACATAATTAAATTATCACTACAGAAGAAAATTGTGAGCACTATGGTAAAAAACTAAAACAAACCAACCTTGAAATAAGATTGAGGTGATAAAAGCTCAAGACACTTAGTTAACTGGAAGTCTAGCTCTTTGTATTCTAAAAATGTGTTACAGATAAGAAAGAGTAAGTTTTTTTCCTTTCTGTTAAATCGCTGTGTATTTTTTCCTTTTTGATAAGTGTATTTCAGTTTTCTGGATTGCAGGTCTTTCTTTTTAAACTACAGCTCACCTAGAGCTATTTTAATTTGGATTTTTTTGTGTCATTAAGTGTTTTGATGTGTCTGATTACTTTTCAGCAAACCATATCACAAGCCACTGCTGCTAAATATCCTCGAACTGTGCTTCATTCTTCTGGCTCTACCACTGCAAGACCTGCAGGACAAGCTGGGCGAGTGCTTCAGGGCCAAAGCCATACCAGTGTTCAGTCAATAAAAGTTGTTGACTGAGTGACTATCTTTCTCACCTGTAGGGGTTTTTAATCAAGGTACCTCTTCACAGTCTTTTCAGATTTGATGCAGTAAGGCCTAAAGTATATATCATGTTTTTACCTTTTTTTTAAAAAGGAAGGTTTTTTTAAAGTAGAAGTGCTTTTCTAATAAAACCTGGAGGGGAAAAAAGAACTTGAACTATTGTTCTACCTCCAAACTTTTATTTTTAAGACAAACACTTTTTATTAAAGGAATCTTTTGCACACTTTTAAATAAAGGATACCATGTGATTTTTGTCTGAATCTCTTGTTTAATCCCAATGATATTGACACTTATGTTCAAGAGAAAATGAAATTTATGTTACAAATACTTCTAGTTGATTATGCAAGTAAATGTACTTGATGTGCACCTTAATTATATCCTACAACAGTGTATTTAAATGGAAAACAGCAGGGTTGCATCATCCACACCGAGGGCCCAATATAGGCTAGATGAGGTACCCTGTCCATCAAATTCTTAAATATTTTCATTTTCCAAGTTTGTGTTGCAGAACCTGATGAATATGTAGGGTTCCAAAAGATCTGTACTTTAGATCCCTAATTCAAAAACCTTAGAATTTAACTGTCTATTCTTTGTATTCCTGGAATGCTCTGCAACTGAGTCAAAGAAGGTTGCATACAAGGGGGCAGTTTGGAATAGGACTTCAGATTAAGATACAGATCACGTTTCTAGTACAAACAGTAGGGTAGGATTCAGCACAAAATAATGTTATCTATATTCAAACAGAAAAGGCAATTCCATTCCTCCATTACATGATTAAACTATTGTTATGTTATAAAGAAGATCACAAAGATAGACATTTACATAATTTTTCATATATTAAATATATTCAGTAATAAGAAAACCTTTAAACATATTCAGTAGGACACTGAATTAATTCAAGTATTAATTCAAGATATGAACAAGAAATAGGTAAATAATTGTTTTTGATTTGTTGAGTATTAAATATCAAATGCTCTTTTGGGGACAGTGTTATGCCATGATAGAAAATTCTGCAGCCAGCCACACGTGGTGTTTACATGTGACATTTTTGTGTTTGTTCACTACATAAATCAAATGCTGCAGTAGAAAGATTTGTCATATTCCTAGCAAGAATCTGTGAAAACCTGAATCCTGAATGAGGCCAGATGCTGGCATATTTCTGGAAGTGTTAATTGATTTATACACATAATTTTCACTTCTTAGATTTAATTTTTTTGCATTTCACATCAAACACAAAGTAGCTTAATTTGCAGTTCCACTATGGAATTGCTTTATCACTGTTAGGTCAGGTGTAGAAATTTTAAGTGGTGAGTCTTGCTTAGCAGTTATAAACTGTCAGTCACCCATTCACTCTTAAATTTTTTGCATTTCTTTATAGCAAGCATTTCAGGAGTGGAAGTTCTTCTAGGGTGGAAAAAGCTGTACAGCTTCAAAATAGGGTTTTTGTTTCCCAAAAAGATATTTGAAAGCCTTTTTCCATCTGGCATGTAGTTCCATCATATATGCCATGTTTTGTTGATGAACTCATGAAATAACACATTTCCTGGAGTCCATGCCAATGTAAATTGAAGCTCTAATCTTCTCTGTAAAATAAGAGAAAAAACACTTGGTTGGTGTGCTGTGCTTTGCACAAGGTCAGACTAACTGAAGCGCGGCCAGTTACAATTTAACCATGGGTGCAGAACAGATGAGGGAAGCAAAGTTTGCACATGTCTTCCTTTTAGAAACCTTACGTCTGACATAAATGCTTTTTCTCAAGCAGCCTCACCCCTCAGGAAGGGCAGTCCCAGAAAAGAAGAAAGTGTCCTCCATCCCTGCCCTGGCCACAGCTTCCCAGCACCAGCAGGGACCTCAGCACAGCACTGCAGTCTCACAGAGGACACTGTAATGTGCCCTGTATCAACTTACCAGCTAAAGGCTGAAGTCCTGCTTCCACCAGATCTTCATATAGATGTTTAACAGGATTCTGATGAGCCAGCAACGTACCATGTAACCAGATGAGCAACATTCTGTTTCCATGTTCCTTGTAACTTTTTTTCCCTATGAAATACACAAAGTATTTGTTCAATATGCTGGAAACAGTGTATTTTGTGCTTTTGCGCTTTAAAAGTTACAAGAGGTTTTAAACTTACTTACCCTTACTACCATCTCATCTAGCAAAAAATATGAAGACTGAAGCTTACGAAAGTTTTTAAAAAGTTCTAAAAAGTTGTTTAAAAACCTTGTTTTATCCTAACACTACTGTTAATACATAAAAAACACCTAACATCTAATTTTAACACCTAAGTCTTAAAATTAATTTTTCCTTTAATTTTTTCCCAAGGTGTGTAAATATACCCTGGAGTAGTAGTAACAAGTACAATATGTTCTGTAGAAATACTGTTTTCCCAGCACTTGAGAGGCTTGAAACCAGAAACTCCTATTTCATGGTAGCTGTGCAGAAAGAGCATGAGCAAAATCACTGTGTCATGAGGTTCCCCAGGTCCTCACTTACAGGATGACCCCCCCCCAAGACTCTTATATGATGCTCATGGCTTCTAGTTTTGATCTCCAAAGAAGAAGGTTCCTTCAGGCTAAGAGGGAGAGCAGAAGTGTCCTGTACTGCTACAGCACTGCTTCCCAGGAACCAGGGACAAGATTCGTACCTCTTCACTATGGGATACTCACATAGTTTAAAAAGCAACACTGCCTTGTGGGGTTTTTTTATCCTATATATTTGTGTCTGACCATTCAGATATTGTTACCTGTCCACTGTTCTTCAATAGCTTTAATTTGTTCATCAGTGAACTTCCAGAACACAGCCAGTTTTTTCCATTCACGGGGTTTTAACTGGTTGTATGCTAGATTCCAAAGGGAGGAACGGATTTGCTTGGTCTGTGTACTGTGATCTTGTTTGAAGGACACGCTGAAGTCTGACCCATTACCACTATGGGCTAGATGTGTCTGAAAAAGAAAGTAGATAGGCAAATTTTATAACAGAGCTGAGAAACTTTGCTCAGTGGGCAGTGTCCTGTTCAGATACAGCTGCTGACAGATGATTTGCTCAATGCCTGTAAAGGAACTGTGTATGCCTCATAGAAACAGAACTGAAACAGAGTTCCAGTGTCTGTTGCTATATATTACTAAGTTAATTGCAAAATAAGCTACTTTCTCTGATACTTGATACACAAAAACAAAGTAACAGTAACTGTTGCGCCAGCACTGCTGTGCTGTTGGCTCTGTATGTTGTGTTTAGAACACATCTGGGTTTCAGGCAGAGTTCTTACTCTTTTGTCTTGCTTCTCAAAGCACTAATCTCTCCATAGAGAGAGGGCAGGGACCATGGGCACAGCACCTGCTCAACCTGTTCCTGCCTCTGCCCTGTCAGTTTCACTTGGCTGAAGTGGGGACTTCCAGATCCTTTGCTGGCATTAGGTTCATCATGGGGACTCCCATTCTGCAAAGTGTCTAAACATCAATGTGCGCATATGTGTTGAGTATGGATCTAGTTTCGTTCCTGCATAAGTAAAAATCATAGAAACCAAAATCACATGGATTTTACACTCCAGATTAATAGTGATGTTGCTATTGAATGCATAGGTTACCAGAAACAGGAGTAATGGGGTTACCTCTCATTTGGGCACCTTGGCAGAAACTATGTCAATCAGTGATTTCAGTTCTAGCTAAGTTATGTCCAGGACCATTCCTAAGTAGGTAAGCTCCAGCTATTTCTATATTTTGTTAGGTTTATGTACTAGTTCTGTTTCAAATCTTCAAAGGGAAAAAAATTCTTTACAAATTTGATAGAGGGTGACAAAGCAGATACTAAGCAAAAAAGGAAATGGCAGTAGGCCACATTTTAAAAATGCTAAGCCTAAAGTGCCTCATTCCTAATTAAATTCAGAAAAATCGAGCAGGGTTATTTCCTAACCTTACGAGAAACTTACAGAGAAAAAGTCACAGTTCAGTAACTAAGCATTGTCATGTATGTTTGATTCTGTTCATCTAATGCAGACTTTATTTCATGCTTCCTGACACATGCAAGGTAAAGTTTAGGACATTCTACAGGACAGCTTCAGGGTCTCTCTGATTAGATCCTTTACTTGTGATGTTTAATTTAAAAAAACAAGCAAACAAACAAACAAACAAAAAAAAACACCAAAAAAACAAACCAAACCAAAAAAAACCCTGAAGCAAACTAAAGAAAGCCTTTTGCAGCAGCACAGCTTCTCTTTGCTGCTAAGCGTGTTTTGAGGCAATGGCAAGGTGGGATAGTAACAGCTGCCCTCAAATCCACTTAACCTAGTCTGGACAATGATAGGAAAGGGTTGAGTGGAAGTGATAAATAGAAAAAAGGGCAAACGGAGAGATGACACTCACACTTCAGTATCATGTGCCCTTCCTCTCCGCTTCATGACATTTCCTTTTGTAACTAATATTTTGTCACAAATGGTAAGTCAGCTGAATGTAACAAAAAGACAGTCTTTAAAATAATGGTTTAAAATGCTGTAGTTCCCTGTATGGTAACATCATAGCTGTATCAAATTCCATAGCCATAAGATTTAAGTTGTTCCAATGGCTGCACTCTCAGCTTCAGGCAACAGGATACAAACACTTATGTTTGTATTTCCCAACATCTCTGGTGCTTCTGCAGAAAAACATCTGCTTAACATATTTCAGAAAATTCAGTGAACAATGCCAGGAGGTTGAGAATATTATGGGCTTACTGCTGTCAGACTTATTATGTCTTCTGTGACAATAGACTACTTCTAATTCCTCTTTAAGCCAAAAGAAACAATAATGTACCTGACAATTCCAGCTGAACTGGTGCAAATCAAATGCACAACACATAGTGTTCAAGAAGGCATTTTTTGCAATAATTAATCTAGATCTGTGATTCACCAGCCCTGTAACATTAAGTGTCATACATTTGGCCACTCAGGGCAGGAGTGGGGTGGTAAAACTGGTAATTCCTGTACCTGCTCTGGGACAGGATCAGTATGCTTATACACTTGGCTAACTCAGCAGGAAGCAGGAGTGAGAAGGAACTCACAAACTGATATGGCAGTTACTTACAGCCCTTTAGAGAAGCCCATCACTATGCAAGTGTACATTTAAGTAACAAATAGGGAAAGAAGGTGAGAAATTCAGATCACATAAGTCATGTCCTTCACACTTGTTGCAAAGTTCTTTTCCATCTCATTGATTTAATTTTATAATTAATACACAAGGAACAGAAGAGGGAGCTCCCGTTGAGGAAGTTGTGCTCCTGCTAGCAAAGGAGTCACAGACATCTTCACTCTGTTATTTTCAACCACAGATTTTACTATACCAAAGGATCCAGTAATCAACATGGATCCATGTTATCCTAGCCATTGCTAGGATAACTGATGGCACAGTTTGGATTTGGCTTAGAATCTCTCTCCATCCCTTTATGTGAAGAGCATAAGGCAGGAAAATGGTAAGATCTGCTTGCAGTTTTACAGCTAGTCAGGAGTAAAACCTGGATGGGCTAGAGACTTTCCCATTCCCAATCCTAACTTTAGTTCATCAAGGCCAGTCTTGCTGCTTGCCAAAAGGAACCACCTCAGCCAAAAGGCACTTCAAAATCAGAATTGGCTTTTCCCTTAGGTATCCTGTGTTTAACAAAATATCCTCTTACCTGTTTCATGGCAAAATACCTTTCTGCTTTAATGATCATATCTACAATGAGGGTATGATGGCTCCTGGATGCTGTGGCTAGTGCAGTTTTTCCATGCTGAAAGCAGAGACAGTGAGTCAGAATATTATCTTGCATAATTGTGTGACAGAAGAAACACAGGGACTGCTTACAGAGCCCCCCTTTTTCCCTTTTTTTTTTTTTTTTTTCAGGAGAAGATATTTGCTACAATCTTATGCTTTTTTGTAGCTACAATTAAAGTTCTATGCTCTGCATAAGCTGTATTCCCTCAGCCCAGAGGTGGTCAGTTTTCTCCCTCACTAAACTCCCCAGTAAAAAATTCTGATGAGGTACAGCTGCTTTCAGAAACCTGCACTCAGACTGCTGCATACTTCATACCTACCAGCTTTCACGCTTCAGTAACTGCATCCATGTTCAAAATACCACAACTACAGTCCATTCTCATGCTATGGTTAAACTGGCATTTCAGATGGATAGGCTGGCAAAGTTGGAAATCTCCAGGGCAAACCTGTGCCTTGTTTTGGATAGTAAGAAAAGGTGGCTCACAGAATGAAAAAAATACTACTTTCTCATTACAGCTGAAAGGAACACAACTATAGGATCATGCTTCATGGGTGTAGAAAGAGTCACAGTTATTAAAAGCCATTGCTGTAATTCCAGCTGCAGAGGTTTGCTCAGTCTACCTGAACCCATCTCTCCTACCAGCATTTTGATGCACAGGCAACATAGTGGCTCTAAAGGGATTTCTCTGCAATTGTTTATTTTCAGCAGATCTGCACTGAGTGCAACTGCCTTGGATTTAAATGTTCAGGGTGTTGTCCATATAACAAGTCCTAGGCATTTCTAGAAAAGTAGATCTAAAAGAAGCCAATCCCTTAATTAGGAGGTTCATTAATTAAATTATAAAGTATTTCAACTCTCCAGATAGTATAAAGTTCCCTAATATACACCTTTTGAGTTCTAGCTTCTGGCTCTGCTCAGGATCATTCTAATTAACCTGTTTTTAGAAGAGCATCACATTGGAAGCCGAGGAACATACATTTCATTAATTCTTTTAGGCATAGGCGTGTTTTATATGTGACAAGTTCAGTGACCACAAGAGCTCCCTGGGCTCACCTTTTGAGAGGTGCTCTGCATTTCACATAGGGAGAGAGAGGCAGTGGATAAGGGGGGTATTTCTGTACCCCTGTGCTAGTGCAGACACTGCTGGCATCCTGCATGCACATGTAGCACAGCAGTCTTGCACATGGGGAGCTCTCTGCATGTTGTCACTCACAACCAAAGACAGTTTTATCTGCAGATGAGATGAAGGAAGAGCTCTCCAGAGTGCATTTCCTGACCTCTGACAGGAGCAGATGCATGGCATTCTCTGGAGACCAAGTACTCCTGATGCCAGGGCAGGGAGGCCAGAAAAATACTGTGCAATCAAAGCAGGCTCCCCTTCTTCCTGTCTACTATTCAGGAAGAATAGTAACATTTTTGGCATCTCAGCACCAATTCAGTTCAAAGGGCACTGTACTTGTGTATGTTCCCAGCAGTGGCATGGTCTCAGGGGTCATCCAGCAAATAGGCAAGGAAAAAGCTACTCTATGAAATAAAACCAATGCAGAAAGGTGACTTGTACCAGAACTTGTACTGGCTCAGAGCCAAATTCTCATAGCAAGTCCTGAACTCTATCAGTGTTGCTGTAACCAGGGCACTACCTTGCCCAAAGACTTGCAGGCTCTTAAGGTCGTAGACAGTAAGTTATTTTTTGTGTCTGTCTTTGGAGTACAAGTAGGTCGAAAAAATTTCCCAGTGGCTAAGGTGCTGTTTAAAGTGGACAAGATTTCATTCTGGGTTGATCCCAATGAGAACTGCAGCCCTTTGGCAAGTGTAGATGATTCTAAATGGAAAGGCTTAACTACAATGCAGCATCTTACCTCAGCATCCCAAAACATATCAACCATGCAACCCACACTCAGAGCCCCAGGCCTTGTATCAGGCTAGGGTAAAAGATGACAATCCTAATCCATAAATCTTCACTTCTCATCAGGACAGTTTTGTGCAGGAAAGTTACTTTTTAAAGGGCGAGATTTTGGCCTTAATAAACATCAAATCCATCAACTCAGTCATACTGAATATCGAGAAAAGTGGTAACAGTGTAAAAGGGAACACTCAATCTTGCAGTAATCTAGCAAAATTTGTAAACATTTGGTTTGGTACTCTGTTCTTTCAGTAGCACTTCCCCAGCAACTTTGCTTTGTTACTTCTTCAGCCATTGCCATCTATCTTTCCAGGCAGTGCATCATCTCAGGGTTTAAGTATCCACCTGAATGGATCTGGAATGTCACCATGATTCTCAGATGACCTGGAGTGCTAAAGAGCAAACTGTCCATCACTGCACCTGGTGAAGCTGCGTCTCTCCTGGCAATGAGCCTGGCTACAGGAGCACAGTACAAGCAGCCTCAGGCCATTTTCCTCTCTGCAAGCCTAGACGTTTTTTTCCATGAATGATGTCTGGAAGCAGTGTTTATCCTTCAAACCACGGAGCTTGGGGGTTTTAAAGATCTTTACCAAAATCTTTTCAGATATCTTCAAGCTGCAGGTATAGCTATATTAAAAGAAGACTTCCTTTGTAGTTAGCTTTACTTAGTGAACAAAACTGGCAACATGTGCTTTATGCACCTCTGTAAGGAAGATTATAAAACAAAATATCCTGTGATCCTTACATGTGTGAGAAATGCAATTTACCTTATCTATGGTCTTGAGATTGCAGCCTGACTTCAGCAGCATTTCCACCAATTCCACATTGCCAAGATCAGCTGCCAGATGTAGAGGGGTTTCCTGCCTCTTCAATTAAAGACACCAAATAAATGCATTAAGTTAAACTTACTCCTAGAAGCACCATGCTCACAGGCTGAATCTAAAATAGATTCACAACAAGAGGCAACCTTGGTAAGAAAATACTGAACAGAGGGAAATCATTTAACTTTTGAGTGGTCTGCTGGTTTTGCTTCAGGCAGACAAGACATTATATGGGATCTCTGCAGGAAAACCAGGCAGAAGTTCCAGCTGGCTCAGGAAAGAGTTACTGTTATGCCCCTCTAATGTACTGTAAACTAACACGCTTGTTCTCTCTCTTCCCTCTTAAAGCAAGGTGCTTTGGACAGAGGGCTTCATATGTCTGGCAACCCACAGCCATATCATCTTCTCAAGTAACCTTTACCCTGCAGGTAACATGCCAGGACAACTGGATATCCACAGTTTTCAACACTACATTATACCACATCCATAGCAGAGCTTTTTAGTCATCCCTGCCATAAAGTGATGATACATTGCAGAAGTCTACCTGCTCCATAGGGTTCAGTGAACTTGAAACACATACAAAAAAAAAAAACCTAAACCATTAAACCAGGCCAAACCATTAACAAGAAATACAGCTAAAATGGCATTCAAGCTTCAAGTAAATCTTTGAGTCTGAAAGGAGCATTGTAGAATCTCCACATAGCTGCATATACCTAAATATGTATTTATTTGTTCTTTTACAGAAATTAGAGTAAGAAAATCCAGACATCTATGCATAAAATGCAGCAGCAAATTATGGAGGAATTGTGGAAGCCCTGTACTCCTTAGTATATTTCTTGGGACACATTATCCTTCTATGTTGAATGTTTTCTGCCTGTGCTTCTCTGATGTTGCAAGTTTACATTCTGTAAGTCTGGTTAGAGAAGTTCTTTGGCCTTTAGATCTTAATTAAAGGTTTGCACACTAAGAAACACCAGTCTCGGAGTTCCACATTAAAAGTCTCATCAGTTAATTCTACAGTTTACACTATGATCACACAACCTCATGTATTTACCTTACTTTTTTATTCCCATAAATAAAAATATTTTTTATTCATACACCCTACTTTCTTTCCTGCAGAAATTTAGGGGTACATAACTACCTACTGTAGGCAACTTCAGGCAAGCTAGAGGCAAAGTGCAAAATATTTCTAAAATATATGTTGAAGAAATTCACAGAAATCTCTGTTTTATGTGACCATAAAGTCTTGTCATTATACTTTACTTCAACCACAAATGACAACCTCTGTCTTCCACAAAAATGTGTATAAATTCATCTCTAGCAAAAAAATGAGCAATGGGAAGGGGTGAGCCACAGATTTCTCAAAGACTTATCCTTCTTGCTATCGTGGGGAGCAACTCTACGTGTCATGAGGGAGACTAGGCTGCATTTCCCCATCAGGGAGCCACAGTACCCCAAATGGGACTCAACAGGCCTGCTGGGGCACTCCTTCCACAGCTGAGATGTAGGGCTGATGGGGAGGGGGAAGAGAGTGCCACAGATGGTAGACCAGTCTGTCTATGGTTGGACCATTGGAGTCTGTTATGGTCAGGGGTTGATGTATGTGAACTCTGCACAATCTTCTGCCATATGGCAGAAGATCCATGAGCAGTGGATGTCACTGAGATTTTTGAAGGCCTAGTTGTTGGCCAGGTCACTGTAGTCCACCTCTACAACAACTCCCTCAGATACTGGATACTTTCTGTGGTAGTTTACTTGCCTTGCTGGTTTGCAGTATCTTCTTTGTGGAAACACTTTGCATTCATGCTCAGTAAGAGCCATCTCCAGAGACTTATGAGTGGCTGCTTCTGTTATGATCCCTTTGTCAATCCCTTAGTCCCTAGAGGTGGACCCCAGAAGCTGGGCTCCCCTACCTTCCCAACACCAGAGCAGTCAAATAGCAGTGTGTTTGTCTTGGTGACATATGAATACTTGCCGCTTACCTAAAAGGTCATTCAGAGATGGACAACAGGTAGTTTTGCCTCTGCTGTCATTCTTGTCTTATTCCTTTCCTGTCCTTTGAATCTTCCCCCTTTTGCCTCTCGGCAGGAGCTGCTATTTCTCTTTCTAGCCAAATCAATAAAATCAATATCTATTTCCATCATGTCTCCTTGAGTTCAGGCATAATTATTATATTTGAGGCCTGGGTCTCTGGTTAAAAAGAAAGGTGTGACACCTCCAACTAAGTGAGTTTCAGTGTCCATATGGTGGCTTCAGAGCTTCTCAGTGTCCCTTTGCATGCTCCTTGATCAGGAAATCCTCATTCTCTTTTGAGGGCACTGGATGGCAGCTTGGTAGGCAAGGGCCCGACCCAACACAGCATTGGAAATCCCTGTGTTTCATCAGGGCAGGCAAGGCTCCCCTCCTTCAGATGGTGTATGAATTACTTAGGACTACATTCCTGCTAAGGCATGAAATCTCAAACCATTGGAGGCAGTAAGATCCTCAGGCATGTGTCCAATTCCTTCCGCACATGATGTGGAATTGACTGAGAATCGACTGCCTCCAGGCAAATCCCTGTGCGGCATTCCCAATTACTTGCTAATTGTTACTCACAATAATCAAAACCATGCTCACAACACACACTAGTATGGTGTCTTAGGTTGCAATACAGGATGTGACCAAAAGAATGTATTCTATTGCCATCTGATAAAACCAGGTGGGGCAGTCATCTTTATCTTTTCCACAACTCATCCTTCTTCCAGGAAGATACCTTCTGTTAATGGGCCATTGAGTCCCACTGCATGACTGATAAAAGTACAATATCCCATTGGGAGATANTTCAAAGAGAGGCTTCTGCCTTTCTTAGCAGACACCTGTCTTTCAAGCCAAGACATATGGACAGTGTGATTACACAAGGATATTCAAGGAACTGAGTAATGTTACAAAGAAGGTGGAAGAGACTATCCTGTGGAAGAAGAAGGGGCAAATGCCATTCATTCCATGCATTCAGCAAAGCACCTCTCCAAGGAGGGAAAGGGAAAAGTGTAGTTGTTGATTTTCACCATGAGGTGGTCACCTGAGTACACAAAGAGTGGCATTGTAAGTGGCAAAAACACCACATCAGGCACAAGTCAGTGCTTTTATCATTGCTCTACGAGGCCAAGCAATACAAAGTGATACACAGAACAAAACAGACAGAACGAAAGTAAAAATGGACATCAACAATTATAGGAGGTTTTATACAGCAAAAAAGAGATCAAGCATGACAGCACCAAAGTAAGTATGGCACATGTCAGTGGTGGATATGATCTCCAGTGAACTGATCTGATCTACAGCGAACTGGCCAACAACTAACCAGGCCTTCAAAGACCACTGACACCAAGCAGGGCAAAAGTATCCTGGTTAAGGCAAGGAGGACAGCTGTAGTTGTCTGTGGATGGGCTCAAACCAGCATTCTTTCAGTTAACAGCTGAGCACTGCTCACTGATTTCATCACAGAGACCTGTGACCTTGTCATTCAGTGTTGCTGTGTTGCTCAGCTCTGCTCAGTTCTGTTCCCTCCCAGCTCCCTGAGCACTCCAGTTGATAAACATGGGGGCACAGAGTGTGAAACAGAGAAGGCCTTGATGCTGTGCAAGGATTGTTCAGCAACAGCTTTAACAGCACTGTTTTACCAGCACTGTGTTGGTCACAGATCTAAAACACTGCACACAGTAGGTTTCTTTAAGGAAAAGTTAACTTCTTTCCAGACAAATGACATTCTGCACTGGACTTCCCTCTGAAGCCAATGCCAATGAGACATTTCTGTCATTAATTACACATGAGCCTTAACAAGGCATTACCCAACCATTTTCTGAGTATACAGCATTGTGCTATCCTTTTCTTGCTCAAACAGTATTAGCACAGCATGTACCAGTGACTAATACATAAGTACACACACAAAAATATTCAGAGGAAACTGCCTCTTCCTTTCTTTTTTTTTTGTACCCTGAGCTCATAAGCAAAAGAAAATTCAAGCAAAACCCACAGAATCTCCCCTTTGTCAATAAAGCTGTGTAAAATCCCAGCTTTTCTTACGTGATTTAAGAAGTTTATGTCGTGATTGGCATCCAAAAGGCATTTTACTACCAGTAGATTATTACTGATAATGGCTAAATGGAGAGGGGAATTCTTCTGCTGTGGAGGGAAAACAATAAATTGTTATACTTGGGTATATTATTACAAGCTCATGCAAACAAGAAAGAAGTGCTTATTGAAGCCCACCTCTTGCAAAGGTGATGCTCTACCACAGGTTCAAGACTGCAGAAAATACACCTGAATGTGTGGTGTTATACCAGAGGTGGTAGCCTGCTCCTGCAACACCCACATAAGCAGGTAAACAAATACAGCTGAGGAAATGCTGTGTGCACGACAGTGTGCATCAGTGTGCCACCACTTAGGAGTGCAGAACTCACTCCTCTTAAGTGTTCCTGCCTGGGATGTGCTGCTATCCTGACAACAGAGAGATTAGGGTAATGTTCCTGCTCCCTCAGAAAAGTGGCTTCACCCTTTGTTGAATAGCCTGGAGACAGACTCATTCTGTTTTAGGTAAACTGATGTCGAAATCTACTTTCCAGGAACAAACCCTTGTCATATGTTGCTGCTGGATATGCTCTTCATACCAAAGTGACTTGCAGTCATATTTATAAAATATGACAAATTACAGCTAGTAAGACAGAGGTTTTATTTGAGTGATTATTTGTTAATATACTCAGGGCACAGATGCAACACCAGTCAAAATCCACACTATGTTGGTAAGATCACTTTGTATGTTGGACCTGTGACAGAGCAGTTTCTTGTAAAATACAGCTAAAGAATAACTCCATACCAGTACCATTCATGGTGCCAGGCACCAATTCAGTGTCTTTATAAAATACAGCCATTTCTTCAGGGCTACAGAAAAATAAAGCAAGCTCTCATGCAACATTGTGGTGGAAACATTGGCAAAATGTAAGTTACAATTTTTTGAGTTGCTTCTGCTACAGAAAGCTAATGAGAACAAGTAGCACAACTGCCTGACCTTTAAATCATTTCAAGCACATAATAAATTGTTATTCCTTGATAGGTTTCTGCAAGAGGCCAGTGATCATGGCATAAGTCATGAGGTCCAGAATTTATTTTCATCCTGTACTGTAGAAGTGGAAAATAATTTCCTATTAATAGAAAATCTCAAGTATGTGTAATATCTAAACAGAGAGAGGATTTGGATAATATAAATACCTCTTTCTTTTTAAATTGAAAAGAATGTTGGCATGCAGATTTTGAAGGCACTGAGGATGCATTTACCTGCAGAGGGTGAAAGCACTGAAGTGTTTATCTACAGTTTATTTATCTTTATTCAAAATAATTTTGACTCTGCCCATAGCATTACTCCTGTTAAGTTCAAGCAGGGCACTTTGCTCTTCTCTGAATGCCTGGCCCTTGGCTTAGCCTGGCCATGTCTACTCTGCACTGCACCAGCCTGCTCAGGCACTCACTGGATTGGCAACAGAACTTTGTGTCTATTGGTGTGTGTGTGTTGCTAACCAACATCAAGAAACCAAGTAATAATACATAGGAAAACATTCAAGGAACTACTCAATCTCACTCAGTGGTCTGAATTCCCATGGAAAGACAGGACAGGCTGAGCAGCAGCAGAAGAGTTATTCTGATAAACACTCACCTCAGGCTTAGCAACCAGGTCAATATTCTTATCAATAAGAAAAGTAACCAAGGATAGATGCCCATTCTGAATTGCAACCTGCAAAGCATTGCCATTGTTCTGGAAGAAATTTGATAGACAGAAAAACTTACATTTTTATTGCTGAAAAAACAGTATTAAAGAGAGGTATAAATATAGGATAATCTTGCATTTAAATTTGTCTTAGTATCCCCTCCACCAATAAAACATTTTGACAAAATGATGCAAAACAAGGCAGATCAGCAGTTAGCATGATGTTTTTGTCAACAGTAAAGGAAATGCCCATTTTTCATATATCACAACAAACATTCTAAAGAACACCAATATCCTTTAGCCTGCCCCATCCAACTTCTGAAAGAGAGACAGACCAGCAGCATCATCTATACTGTGCCATGGACAAAACAATACCAAGATGTCTCCTACTCTGTTAGTTAGTCTTAGACTGTTACCAAGCAAGTATAATCACATCAACCAGTAAATCCAGTAAATAGAATAGTTAAAAAATCAATAGAAAAATAAATATAAATAAATTAATGGAAAATAAACTTTTAAAATTAATTTTTACAAAATAATTCTGCTTAAACAAACAAGTTTTCATTCTGCTGGAGTCATAAACTTCTTGCAGCAGGCTAGCCAAGGCTATTCAGCAGATGAGTTGGACTGCAGCTCAGGAATCAGATGCAGAGAACAAGTTTGTAATCAGATCAGTCACATACACTGCCAAAAAGGAGGATTTTCAATTATCCTAGCTGGTTACATTTTCTAGGTATATGTTGTACTAGTGGACATACAGGAAATAAAAAGCTCCACCACAGTACTCCATCAAATAAAGATAATGTTGTTTTTCTTCTACATTGGTTTTATTCTGTTAGTACTCTCTACATTCCCCATTCTATTTTTCCCCCTGTTACATAAAATAAAGCAGAGCAAATATCCTTTGTTAGTTAGTAAGGTCCTTTTCACATTATGTCCCACAAAGAGGGATACTGTGTACATACCTGAGTTGAAACATTGATGTCACTCCCTGCCTCCAGTAAGAGCTCGGCACATTTTTCATGACCTCCTTCCACAGCCAAGTAAAATGGAGTTTCTCCATTCTAGACCAAGAGACAAATGTGTGTTCCAATTTAAGACATGTGACTACAATGCTGAGACACAAAAGACCTACAGTAGGTTCCATCAGGCTCATCCAGCTCTTGAATGACATGGCTACTCATCAGCAGTTAAGTGACAGATGATGTTTATCTGGACAGATGTATAGCAAGGTTTGCAATACAGAAAACTATTTCATTAGTATTAATCATGCTCTTTTTGGTGGGCAGCAATTGTTGCCATTCTATATCAGGCAACACCACTAGTATGCTACTACATACAGATATTCCAGTTTCTGTCAGTACAATGCCATGGATTTCTGACAAATTCACAGCCCCAAGTGCTAGTTATAAGGAAAACTTTTAGCAGAAATAGTCCTGTTTCATACTTATTTCAAATTTTTTCACACTGAAGGACTCTCCATGTCTCCACAGCAAGTCTGTAAAACGGGATACATCAGCTACACAATGATCTAATTCCTGCTTCTCAACATCTAAAATACACAAAAGTTTAATGGAAGTTACTCTAGTGCTTCAACAATCACAAAGGAATCAATTAATCCTAATTTTTCTTTGCTTAAAATCCTGACACTACTCTGGTAAACCTAATACATTTTAGTACATTGCTCATGCTATGGGAAGAGAGATCTGTTCATACCCAGATCACAACATCTCCAGCTGGATGGGAAGGTCACACGATTAGCCATGCCAAGGCAGGGGTACAAGCAGCACAAGTTTTGTGTTTGCAGAAACAACATTCTTAGAGGAGCCCTGGAAACACAAGGACTCCACATTTCGGAGGCTCGTGTGCCTCACAAGAGGTACAGCTGAAAATAGCAGACAAGCTGGATAAGAGGGAACTTCTTAACTCATCAGTCTGCCACTGATAAAGGAAGAGGAGGGCCTTGGATAGGAGTTACTAATTTTGCCCACTGGCCCAGCAGAACAAACCATCAGCCACATGGCAGGTTCCCACAGTGCGCATGCCAGCCCACAACAAAGGAAATTACCTTGCCTGGGTTGTCCCAGCTGCCCCACAGAAGAAACAGAAAAGACATGAACCCTTTGCAAAGCAAGAATGCTGAGATGAGCAGTTAGCGTGCATTTCCTTCTTCCACTCCTTGTTTAAGCCTTAAAATGAACCTCAGGAATGCATTAATTCAGGGATACAACCTTCCCAGTTAATATGCAATTGATGAATAAGCTGGCTGAGCTCATCAACACTAACCCAGGAAAGCAAACTGGGTGGGCAGTGTCTGCAGCCAGTTTTGTGCCCCTGAGTTCAGATGGACAAGGTACAAATCTGACACTCCCTCTGCTGAGGTGCCTGTGATGGTATGTGCTTGGTATGCAAGTCAAACTGGCTCAATGAATAGGCTGAAAAGCACCAGAAGTGCTTAAAAGTGAGATGTTAGAAGGAATGGGATCACATGACTAAAAATTATGGGTAACAGAAAGCAAGGGAGGTTAAGGCCTTCCTTCCTCTGTTCTCTTCTGCCAGTAGTTACACAAGGGCTTGCCAAATGCAAGGGAGGATGTGTGTAAGGATAGAGGACAGAGGAAGACACTGAAGGAGTTACTGGAGGTTAAGTTATTCGACAAGGAACAAGGAAACAGGATGTTTCCTTGTTAAAAAAAAAGGTTAAAGATACCAGGAAACCAGCAAGACTAATGAAGTCTCCTCAGTGCCGTATCTCTTCCTTTGAAATTTGATTTTTTAGAAAATTTTTCAAACCTCTAACTGTATTTCTTTCAATAGTTTAGCGTACTTACCTGATTGAGATCATTTATTTCTTCCCATTGTTCAAGAAGAATTTCTACAACTTCACTGTGACCATTTTTGGCTGCTAAATGCAATGCTGTGTTTCCCTCCTTGAAATTAAAATGTCAAATAATGTATTTTAAAACCCAGAAAAAAGACATTAACTAAAACCAACACAAAATCTTTGGTCTTTTACGTGTAAGTCTCTCTTACACACAGGGAGAGGGAGGCAGCTACACACAGCATGTGCCAAGATTCAGTCTAATGCTGTTGATCTAGCTGGTTGTCTGAAAATTTCAGCGTTTACCAGCAAAAAGATCTGAAATTCTAGCTCCTTACAAATGAATCAGAGGAAAAGTTCAGATACAGAGCCCCCAAGACCACTGATTTAAAGAGTGAAAAAGCCCATGTCAGCATATTGAAATTTGTCATGGCTTTAATATCAAAATTACAGTCTTTGATCTCTGTCATGGTCAGTGCAATTTCTTTCCAGGAAATAAAGAAATACAAAACAGAAACAAAACCAAAATCAAAAAACCACACCACTAAGCAAATAAAAGCAAAGATCAACTTCAGGCAGAGCAGCAGGTTTTGAACTAAAAGAAAATGCAAGCAGACAAAATAGCGTAAAAATGGCTGAAAGAAATTAGAAGAATTCTAACTCTAAGAGAGTCCAGAACACTTATTCATTCACAGCATTGAGTGGGAAGATGTGGGAATCCTTTTTACCATTTATGGTTACAGTGTGACTGGGTTTGGTGACCCAGGAAATTAGTTTCTGTCCTGGCTTCTTACCTAATTTTGCAGGACCAGTGTTTACCCCCTGGTGCTGTTGACACCTTTAACCTGCTAGATGTCTGTGACAACACTATCTTTCAACCTCTGCTGACAAAATGCTTAGTACAGCAGAGCTCTGGGTGGCACTGCAGCTTTTGAACTACTACCAAGATACCAAAAAAACCAACATCACTTCCTGAATGCTTACTTATTCGGTTTTGTAATTGCAGTATCTGACAATTTCACAATTTTTAACGTATTTGTCCTTGCAGTGCCTCAGATGCAGAGAAATATTAACTTGCTCATTCCAGAAATAGTCAAGTAAGGAAAAATAAATTTAAGAGCAGACTTTGAAAATTATGAAGATAGCTTAAAATACAGTGTCAAAGGAAACTCAATAAAATTGAAGTGTTAAGGTACTGCTGAAAAGAATTTTAGAAACTTTTAAACACCTTTGAAAAATTGGTCACACAGTGACACACAGATGAACAGAGTAAAACACTGGGAAATATGACCTCCCAGAACAGAGACTGACACGATCATAAACAGGCTTTCCCACTTCTCTCAACAGAAAACAAATGCTAGTCTTGCTTTGCATAAATTATGAATGTGTATGGAAAAGTCTCCTGGCAATCATTCCACTGCCTTCCCTTTATCACTAAAAAATCATCATTCTTTATGTTTGCTGGTCCCATATATCACTGTAACATCTATGCAGCACACTCAGATATTTGATTGAATAATAAACACAGTGAAACAAAATAATCTTTCATAAGCACATTTGCAGTTGTACTTCTGTAGAAAATAAACATTTACCTCATCTTTTTCAGACGTAAATAGCTTCAGAACAATCAAATTTTTTGTCATGTCAACATGGCCTTTTTCAGAGGCCAGAAGAAATGGCTTTCTACCCTTCTAGAAAACAATTATGGACAGAAACATAGTGTTACAGAAAGTAGAAATACTTTACTTCTAGTTATTAGATATGTTGCATGCATATATTTGTGTGCATCCTACATTAAAATTTATATATCATATGACTAAGGAGATAATTACAATAGTAGATACATAGAAGAGCAGTAATCTAAAATACATATTTAGTGTATATAAACAGATTACACATCTCGCATATCCTGAATAAAATATATAAAAACTGTTTGAAAATGGTTGAAAAGAAATGGTTGAAAAGTTGAAAATGCACACAAAATCTTTTAATCCTTCTTTTTTTACATCTTCATCTTATTTTTATAATCTTATTTTATATCCTAATCTTATTTATTTTTCACTATGAAAATATTTATCATAAGAACTGTGAAGAAGTCTGAAGATGCTCAAAAACAGGCAGCAAAGAAATGGCAAGATTTTTTTCTGTAAGTTAATTTGTTTGATCCAAATTCTGGAAACAGAGACCAGAATGGCATATCGCAGAAGTTTCAACCAGGAGGCCTGAATTTAGCACTGTACGTTGTAGAGGGTTTTGGTAGTATTGAAACTAACAAAAACATTCCAAACCACTTACAAACTCAGGTGCAGAAAGTTATCTTGTTACAAAACTATACCACTCTTCAGACAGTAAGGCATATAACCAGCTAGGTAAAATGGCTTCATATCATGCCTGATAGTGCCTATAGAAAAGTCTAGAAAAATAATGCACACACCTAGTAGAGAATAATGATGCAACCTCAACAGGTGGTTGAGAAGGTGCTTCCTCACCTTTCTTTTCTCAAGGTCTAAACCTTCAAAGGTATGTTCTCTTAAATTAACTCTGTTTAGTCAGGCTTGTCATTTGTAAAAAGGATTCAGAATTTTGCACACTCAGGTCAATAAAATTCAAGAAACTCAGAAAAAAAAATGGGAGATTTGTTCTTTAGGTGTCAGCTCTCACAGAAATAAGTTTTGCTCATGTAGATATAAAATACTTAGCCACATAGCATTTCAAAGCAAGATCCCAACACTGTGGAAATAAAAAATAGAGAAAACCTGACGAGGACAAGGCACTGTTGGAGAGTCAGTGCACCTCTGTAGGATGCTGCACACAGTTCTATGTTCTACTCCGATGGAACATGGCCATGTTGGCCATAACTGGCAGGTTTTGGTAAGGGCAGGGGTCTGTGAAGGTGAGCTGTGTGGGAAATGTCCGAGGCTGACCTGTGCTGGTCACAGACACTTTCAGCTGGCTCCACAGTGGACCAAACTGTCCCACAATGTGCCAGCACTTAATCCACCATAGAACCAAATGATGCCCCTGTGAAAATGTATTTAAGAATGGCTGGGCACTGCTGTGGGGAGGATGCACAAGGGGAGATACAGGAGGAGACACAAGAAGATGCACAGGAGGAGACACAGGGGAAGGTACACCCTCAGGATGCCTGCAGCCCATGCAAGAAGCTTTTGGGAGCAGAGGAAAATAGTAAGAAGCAAAGAGTAGAAAAAGAGGAATCTACTGAGGACTGAACCCAACCTCCTCTGCCTCCCATTGCCTTACCATGACTGAGCATCACATGCAGCAAAAGCAAGGGCAGCAGAGGGTGTCTGCAGTCCAACAGAAGGATGGAGGAAAGGTGTTGCCCTTAAGTGCTTGTCTGGCTGTTTCTTTTATCTGTTTCTCAATATCCAAGTCAGTAATTAAAAGTATATGTAACAAAAGCTTCATGACATCAAATAAATAAACAGAAATGCACTGTACCCCATCAGGTTTGTTCAAGTCATTCAGATGAAGATCTTGCAGGAAATAATCAACTATTTTAATGCTGTTGCTCTGAGCGGCAAAATGCAGTACATTCATTCCTTCCTGAAAAATGGTAAACCGGTCTGTAAGAATGTTTGATTTTTTTTTAAAACATGTTTAGGGTTGGTAGAAATTTGTCATCAACAAACCTCATTCTTAGCTTTTTGATCAGCACCTGCTTTAACTAATTTTCGCATTATTTCCAGATTTCCAGTCCAAGCTGCAAGATGAATCACTGTCAGGCCATGCTTCAAATAAAATGACAGAGGCAGAAATTAACATCAAAATACCTCAGTCCAAATTTCTTTATTTTTTTTAATTGATTCAGTGTATTAGCAGGATCCAATCTGCAGGCTTTTAGAAAAGCAATATGAACACTTCACAGTGTGGGTGGGATTCATCTCACTTAAATTAAGCTAAATGCAGTAAATAAGACCTAGGGTAAGAGTAAGATAAATGTTTGACCTCTTCTTGACAGAAGATTTGGCATCTCTAGAGAAGGACTCATCCCATTTTAAGACAGAGGGGATTAAGTCCTACCTGGAAATTATTTTCTCTCTCCAGAAGCCTGCAGATATAGATGGTCCTGGGTGCAGTGGATGACATTCAAAGTGATAATATGCAATGAATAAATTTCCATAAGTCACCATTATTTTCCATTTAGGCCTCTTTCTAGCGTTCTCACTTCTCAAATTCTCTAAAAACCTTTTCTCTTATAAGAGAAAAAGAACCCTGTTTTTAACATCTTAAAAACAAAAGGGCTAGCTCAACCCTGTACTGGTGAAACCTCACCTTGAGTGCTGGGGCAGTTTTGGCTGCAATAATACAAGGATATAAAGCTATTAGAGAGTATCCAAAAGAGAAACACCAAGATGGTGAAGGACCTTGAGGGGAAACCATATGAAAAGCAACTGAGGTCACTTGGTCTGTTCAGCCTGGAGGAGACTGAGGGGAGACCTTGCTGCAGTTACAACTTCCTTATGAGGGGAAAGGGAGGGGTAGGCACTGGACCTGGCAGGACTAGAGGGAATGGCATGCAGCTGTGTAAGGGGAGGTTTAGGGTGGATATTAGGATACCTCCTTATATACCATGTGCTGCACCTCTAATCATTCTGGAGTCTGGCAGTTTGACAGAGGGAGACCTGGGGCTCCTGGTGCACACTAAGTTGAACATAAGTCAGCAGTGTGCTCTTGCAGCCCACAAGGCAGATAATATCCTTGGCTGTATTAGGTAGACACTGTGACCAGGCCATGGGAGGTGCCTTGTGCTCACTCAAGTATTCAAGTTATCCAATACTTTGGGCAAGGTGTCTTTCCTTTAAAAATGGAATTTTTTCATACAAATATATGCAGTTCTAAGACAAACCAGAGTTTTTACTTCAAGCTTTTAATTTTGCACAATTAGGAGAGCAAGAAAAATATCTACTTTTACTGTTCCTCAAAGGTGTTCCTATACATGTGAATCGAAATAAGTAAGCCAGCTTACCTGATCTGCCATGTCAAGTCTAGCTTTGTGATGAAGAAGAAAATCCACCACAGACACATGGCCTCCCGCAACAGCAAAATGGAATGCTGTCCGCTTCAGCTAGAATAAGCAGAGCTTTGTTTGTCAGGTCTGTAATACAGTTCTTTTCCCTGTGTAGGTGGTCAGGATTTTGGAATTCTCTGACTGTTACCAAAGGTACCTGTTCATATATATAGTATTTCATATTTCTTCTTGAACAGTCACACTTGATCTTTATCTACATATTTTGTTTTATTTCCTTGGATAGGATTTAGATATTGATCTTAGAGAATTCTTGTAAAAACAGAATGATTTTGTTAGTCTACATAGTATTGTCCCTTCATTGAAATGTCAAAATGGGACTAAGTACTTAAACACTGTGTAGGGGAGGTGCATGCAGTACAAGAAGCATCCTTGTTTATTATTTTATTGCATATTTTATTTATTTGGTGTAGTTTGAATAGCTGAGGACTACACGTACATAGTTAGGTTTGCTTTTGATATCCTCCTTGCTTTTGACTAAACCTCTGCAATGCAAGCCAAAATTTCTCCCTCACTCAGTCTTAGTCACCTTCCCAGACTGAGTCATCATCAATGTAAATGAAAGCTACCACCTTGCAAACAGTGAGTAACTTTACAGAGGTAAATGGGCTCAGTGCTTCTCAAGAAGATTTCCATAATGTAATTAGTGGTACATGTTTAAAAGGAATTTGTTAAATTGAATCAAATTTTATTGGAGAGAGTTTTGCTTTCAGTTAAAGTGGACATAAATGTGTTTAACGTAAGTCACTGATAGTTTCCATACAAAGATGTCTAAGAGATTTAATAAATTAATTTTTAAAGTCAGTTCAGCTTCTCTGAAGATGACTCGACTTCTTCGTGTATAAATTTAAATTTATAACCATATGTATCAAAAGGAATAAAAAGATGGGATTTATGATGTGTATTTATGTCAGGAAAAAAGCCTTTTGTACTATAGAAAGAGTACTATCAAAAAGCTCATCTTTTGACAGCCTTTCTTATTTGGCTTGGGAGTACAAAGGCAGGAATGATCAACATTAACAAAACAAATGGCTTTGCCAGCATAAGCTACATCCCTAATAGGACAATCAATCAAAGCATAACCCCTCTCCAGCTATGCTAGTAGCTTTCATGCTATAGGTCTAATTTTAGGATGACAGAGTAAAGTTTCAAGCCACTGGACTGAAAAATGCATTTAGTTTAACTTCCTGAATTCTGGAAAGCAAGAAAGAAGAAAGAACTAATTCTAAGTGACCTTTTAGGGTATAATACAATTGATACTCTCAGTATTCAAGAGAAGTATGCTCAGAGGAAATGTTTGTCCGTTTCTTAAATAAATTGAGGAATGCACTATACTAGCTTCTAAATTCCCCAGTGGGTGAAAATGCATGTGGGCATGGGAAGCAAATTTTTTCAGAACCCAGAATAAGTAACATTTCATACTCATGAGTAGATGATTCACATGTAGCCATTGAGAGGACACAGTTATGCAAAACTCCCAGATTAATACGACTGCTTCGTTGCTGTTGAACTACCTCTCATGTGGAACACAGTGATATATTTAGCTGCTGTGAAGTATACATCCTTAGATTTTAGGCCTAGTGTTGAAGTCAGCATAAGAAATGCATTTTTGTGTGCCTAGGGTAAATCTGAACTCCAAGCTCAGGCTGGAGCCAGAGGATATTGTAGAATGTTCCCACAGTTCCATGCAAACCAAAGAGTAATACTTATTTCTAGAAATTTGTAATGCTAGCAGCATTAATCCATTCTCAAAGTGACTGTGAGGTAAAGTCATCCACTCAGGAAGATGGAGAACTTGAGAAATTAGTCACCAAAGAGCTCTGAAGAAACGTCACAGCAGGGGCACAATTGAGAAGTCCTTAGCTCCCAATGTGATACACTGACTACTGCAAAACCTGAGTGTTATGCTGTACAAATCTTAATGTCCACAATGGCTGTATGAAATGATGCTTCATCAGATCCTAGAGGGAACTTCTACAGCCTCATCACCTTACAGCTGAGGGGGCATGCTGACCTTCCCCCACAAAACCCCAAGGAGTCACCCTTCATATCAGTGATCTGTCAGGCACTTCATACTCACAGTATCTACAGCATTTATATTAACATTCTTTTTAAACAGCTTTTCCATAGTATCCAAATTATTCATTTTAGCAGCATATTGAAATTCTCTCTCGTCTGGCAGTACTGTGAGAAAACATGATAAAAAAACCCCATATTATTAAAAAAGTAGCCATAACCAACATAAGGGATGATTATACTGTTGATATTTTCTGGTTTTTGTACTGATTTAATGTTATGAGAATCACTTGCTTCTCATCATCAAAGCATTTCATTACTATGTTTTTCTCCTTTAGAGACATCTGGCTGATATTTCTAGTTTCAACTTTTAAGTGCAACTAAAGGGAGACTTTTCAACGTGTATTATCAGAGTTTGCACTCACAGGAACAGTTTTTTTACAAAGCTCTTACTATCTAACTGCATCCCAAATTACTGCATAGGCATAGCAGTGAATGCTACAAACTGCAGCATTTATTTCCTATACTTCAAGAAATTGTTCTGTTTTAAAACACACCACCAAAACACAATATGTGTAAAGCAGTAACTAAACAGTGTGACATGACTGGAAAAACAAACCAAAACAAATAAAACCCACTTCTAAACTGAGACCTTCCTTTAAAGTCTCCATTCAAAAATTAGCATTTGTTTGGTCAGCTAAAGTAGTTACAAGGCACATACAGTAACTCTGTAAAGTAAAATTCCAGTCTCTGATAACTAGTTTAGAGGTCAGAATATTTTTCATGTTTCTACCATAACATTTAATTAAACACTTAAAAGAAAATCATGTAGCAGCTATGCCAGTTGCAAAAATGTTAGTAGATGCTTTTAATCCAATAGTATGTCACACTTTAAATATAATTAGTTAGTTGTGTTCTGTCTAGAATTTTGTGGACTGGAGGCCACTTGTCCAGTGATATCACCAAAGAGGCACCATTCTGTTGGACCAGAAACTACAGGAATTATCTATTCCTTAGAGGCCTCTCAGGCAAGTTCATCCTACCACATTATGTCTAAGTTCATTATTACTTAATAAGGACACACCTTGAAGCAGTATGACTGCAGAGCATGCTAAGGAAAATCAGGATGGTGTTCACTTAATTTTTATATGTTACCCATGGCTATAATCTCAGGAGAGTAATCACATTTTTACTGGACAAAATTAACCAGAAATTAAACTGGATACTTGAAAAGGTGTTTCCAGTTTTCCTATTAAATTATCCAAGTGCCTCAAATAAGAATCATCATCCCAAACCTCTCTGGGCATCACAGTATATGTGTTATAGCTATTACAACATGCAGGCACAAGGAAGGAAAAACACCCCCCAAAAATAACTTGCAAATAAAAATGCACTCCTGGCATCTGTGACAAGGAGCATGGCTGACAGCAAAATTATCATTAAGAATAGTGATCTTTGAAGAATAAATGCCTCAGTCCCAGTTTTCATAGTCATTACCCTAGGAAGTATCCAACAGAGTTTTCTACTAACTTGATTTCAAACTCAGGTAAACAATGGTCAAAGAATACCTTGCTCAAGGCAAATTTATGGCAAATGTGGAAAAAAGGTACAGCACTAATTAGCTGCAATTTACAATTAGGTCACATTCATTCTTGCTGACTGATGTATCTTACATGAGGATGCAGAGATAAATGTACCTCAGGACAATCAGGAACACACCCAAGACTTTACCCAACACTGTCTTCAAAAATAAGATAAAATCATGTTTCTTTACTGTATATGCATCAGCAAGGACAGTTTTGCAGTTCTCACATAAAAGTTCTTTTCTCTCCTGTCCAGAAGCCACGAATTGGCTGTGTGCTGCTAAAAAGACTATTGCTCTGTGCATTGTATTTCTTAATAATCTCTCTCTCTTCATACTTCTTAGTGATTCAGGAGTTAATAACTATGACAATGTAGACATACCATGTGTCATTTGAATTAACTGAAAAGGTCCAAGGAGGTAAAAAATAAAAAAAATCAACATTGTTTGGACTAAAATGGCAATAAAAGTACTTTTACCCCGTTTTTTCTAAAAATTAAATAATGTATTTAAGGATCTGGGAACATTTGCAAAGTTTTCTCCGGGTTTTCTTTTTATTGGGAATAAAATTACTAGAGCAATGCAGAAATCTTGTTAAGTTACTAGGATTTTCTTCTAAAATAGCAATTTTCAATTCCAAAAAAGTAATAGGGAAAAACTACTTATTGAGCCTAATAGTGGTATTTCATTAGTTATCTTGTTTATCTGCCCTCTTTGCCAGCCTGGGAGCAAGAACCACAGCCCAAGATAATGGCTCCTCGCTGTCACGCTGTGATCGCAGGACTGGGGCAAAGCAAGGTTTGGCAACTATCACTCAGTTTCCACAGATCACCTATTTTCACAAACTGCAGCTCACACCGGAGCAGTCTGTTCTTTCACAGACTGGTATGCAGGTTGAAGGCTGGAGATTCCGCCACTGGGTTGTGTTTCTGAGTGCAAGATCCTGTGATTCCTGTGTGCCTCCCAGAATGAGGGCCCAGATTCGCTGTGAAACTGGTGGCGGAGGCTCAGCTCCAGAGACGCGACTAATAGCGGCGAACCCCCTCAGAACAGTTCAAAGGGGAAGGTAAAGCAGGGCAGTGGACAGCTTGCAGGACCTCCCCTGAGAACACCACATGCCAAAGCCCAGCTTCCAATCCCACACCCACACATTTGCCGATGTCTTTTACTACGTGTACAACAGCGCATGTTTAACGTTGTCCGTTCCAGCCCCCACCGCCCATTTTGCTCTCCGGTCAAGGCAGAAAGCAAGTTTGGGCGGGGCCCAGCAGCCCTAACGGGGCCAGGCCCGCCGCCCCCAGGGAAGGCCGCCCTGGCTGTGCCGGGCTCAGTGCGGGAACCAGGGACCCGCCTGGGCCACGCTGCCCCGGGCGGCCTCGCCTCCACCCCCGCGGACTCACGGCCCTCGTGGCTCACTGCCACGGCTCCCGGCGCGGCATCCTCCCCGGCGCGGAGCCGGCGGCTCAGGCCCTTCATTGCTGCCCTGGGCTCCTCTTCCTCCTCAGCCAAGGGAAGGAAGGGCCCCAGGCCGGTGTGCCGTGGGAGGTGTCCTGCGCTCGCCCCGACAAACCGGTTCCCGGGGCGCCAGTACATGCTCAGGACACGCCAAACACACCCTGAGGGCACACCTGCGCGGCACACCTGCGCAGCACCCCGCTGGTGCCCGGACACCACCGCGGGAAGGGACAGAGTTCTGGAGCACTTTATGGGGTTGTTCTGAGAGAAAACGAGCACAAAATACACCGTATTTCTTGACAGTGGATAGGCACTGAACAGGATCATCCTTGCCCCATCCAATCCCCCCCAGGCCTTCTCTAGTGGCTAGCCTTATGTGCCAGGGGCAATCAGCACCCTCAAATGCACACGAGACAAAAGGCAGTCCTGTTGCACCAGAAAACCTTTGAAAAGCCATGCCATAAGTACATGTGTACAGACACACACACAGATATCACAGCTTGCATGGGATGCCTGGAGCAAAGTGGATGTATTACAAACTACTAGGTAGTCATAGAGCTCTCTATGAAGGTTGAAGACCATTTCGAGGAGTTATTCTCATCATTGTCAACTAGTGCTCACTGGACAGGAGAAGGTTACCATCCCTGCGCTCTTTCATGCTTCACACAGCCTTAGGGTGTAGAGACTGAAGTGCTTCTGACATAAATTTGTGTGCAACTATGCACATGTGGTAGCAGTATTGATCCAATCACAAGACCCTTCAATTTCAGGTAGAAAACGTTTGCGTTTGCTTTTGTCAAAATCCCGTCAAAATCAAAACACACATCCCCAAAGGTTCTGGTTTTGTGAACTGACATACTGAGATCCATCTACCCTACCTACTTCTCAACTTACCTTGAAGTCCACTATGATTTGGTCTACTTAAGCTAGAATTGGTATTTCCTTTCACATAGGCAATGATTTTTTGCACAACAGGGCATAATTTTTTTTAAGTGACTACCTTGAATTTTACTTTAAAAACAGCCTTTGATATTGCTATTTCAAAATAAATATAGGAAAAGTAGTTCCAAGAAAGCAGAAACACCAGTATGCAGCCTCGTACAATTACAGACACATTTGAGATCCTTCACTGTAATTTTTTCTTAAATTAAATTACACAACCATATTAATTTCCAAGATGACTAACACCATACCTGTCCATAATAAAATCAATCTAAAAGACTCAAGAATTTGTAAATTTAACAAATCTGGATATAAAAACTATTTGATCAGATTCTGCTTACCATAGATAAGGAGATTTCACAGTTCTTATCTCGTTTAAACATTTTTGGTATAGACAGTGATGTATAGTGATGTATAAAAATCTTTACAATTGATACACTTCAATCTGATAAGACAGTTTCACCAACTGTATCATATGTAGGTGAATGTAACTCAGCTGAAAGTAAAAACAATCCTGTGAAAGTAAGCTCAGTGAGAAGAACAAGCAACTGATTTAGCCATAACTGAATCATGGAGGTTTCACTTTTACTTTCTCCCCACGAGTCAAATGCTCCAGCAATTTCTTAAAAGGAAGAAAGGTAGGTCTGTATTACTTATGGTAATACAGGCTGTTTTCAGTGTTAATGCTCCTTGTCAAAATGAGCAACAACAGAAACTATGAAGTGATTAGGTTTGCCTACAAAGCTGGCACTAAATGAGGGATAGATCTGCAGTCTCATATAGAGCATCAGTTACAATAAAATCATCATTTTCAGTCATAAAACACCAGCTGCTAATTTCCAGTTCTAATGACTAATACAATACTATTTCACAGCATATCCTGTGCTTAAATGATATATATAGTAAGTTTAGCACATTCTCTAACCACTTCCTATAATCCTGACCTTTTCAAATGGCCCTTGTAGGCTGCAGACAGACTGACACAAAAACTTATGGTGGTGAAGAATCCAAACCAAAGTGCAGAGCAAGGAAGTACTGTAACATATTCTTTACTTGCCTTCTCAGAGCTCTCACTCTGATAGGAAATCTGAGCACTTTCTTTAATACTTAAGATAACAGTAGTAAAACATACAGAAATGAGTAGAGCCAATATAAAAATAAAATGTAAGATCCAAGCATGTTGAATGTGTAGATTGTCTAAATTCCTTTCTTCAGAACTGGCAGAGGAATGACATTAAGATCACAGAATTGTTATCCTTTTTCTCTCTTACTCATAAGTAAAAGAGGAACTCAAAGTACTTATATGTATACCTTAATTAAAGAGACATTGCACAAGAAGTCACATCTGCTAACCTAGATCATTCACATGCTTCAGAACTATGGATATAGTAAGTGTGGATATAGTAAGCTCACATACAGCAAATAATTTACAACTAAGTTAAAGACAGCTACAGAGAAACTGTCAGATATTAATAAAAACAGATTTTAATTTAAGAGGAATTGAATAACACACAGAGTCACTGAGGAAAATGCAAATCAAAACCATTGCTTACACAGTCTTCTCTACAAGAAACAAGAAGAAAAATTGTATCACAGAAATTGTCAACAATGCTTAATCATGAACTGAAAGCCTTCTTCAGATAAAAACAGTAATAAATATGGTAGTTAAAAAATTATAAGAAGCAGGGGGGGGAAAGGACTTGTTAACCAGTAAAGACACATGATTTTGTATTGGGTTTGCACGGCCAAACTTTGGTAGCAGGGGGGCTACAGGGGTGGCTTCTGTGAAAAGCTGCCAGCAGCTTCCCCCATGTCTAGCAAAGCCAATTCTAGCCAGCTCTAGATGCACGTGCTGCTGGCCAAGGCTGAGCCAAGCAGGAATGGTCTCTCTGATAAGAGATTTAAGAAGAAAAGTAAGTTTTGCACAGTTTTAATTGTGACCACAGAAGAATGGAGTGAGAATATGTGAGAGGAAGAGCTCTGTACACATCAAGGTCAGTGGAAAAGCAGAGGCAGGAGGTGCTCCAGGCACTGGAGCTGGGATTCCCCTGCAGCCCATGGTGCAGACCATGGTGAGACAGCTGTGCCCCTGCAGCCCTTGGAGGTCAGTGGGGGTGCAGGGATCCATCTTCAGACCCATGGAGGAGACCCACACTGGAGCAGGTGGATGTCTGAGAGGGGGCTGTCACTTCCTGGGGAGCCCACACAGGGGCAGGGACCTGCTGACCCGTGGAGAGGGAAGCCCATGCTCGAGCAGGGACCTGCTGACCCGTGGAGAGGGAAGCCCATGCTCGAGCAGGGACCTGCTGACCCGTGGAGAGGGAAGCCCATGCTCGAGCAGGGACCTGCTGACCCGTGGAGAGGGAAGCCCATGCTCGAGCAGGGACCTGCTGACCCGTGGAGAGGGAAGCCCATGCTCGAGCAGGGACCTGCTGACCCGTGGAGAGGGAAGCCCATGCTCGAGCAGGGACCTGCTGACCCGTGGAGAGGGAAGCCCATGCTCGAGCAGGGACCTGCTGACCCGTGGAGAGGGAAGCCCATGCTCGAGCAGGGACCTGCTGACCCGTGGAGAGGGAAGCCCATGCTCGAGCAGGGACCTGCTGACCCGTGGAGAGGGAAGCCCATGCTCGAGCAGGGACCTGCTGACCCGTGGAGAGGGAAGCCCATGCTCGAGCAGGGACCTGCTGACCCGTGGAGAGGGAAGCCCATGCTCGAGCAGGGACCTGCTGACCCGTGGAGAG
This sequence comes from Toxostoma redivivum, assembly GCA_013397375.1. Classification (NCBI taxonomy): domain Eukaryota; kingdom Metazoa; phylum Chordata; class Aves; order Passeriformes; family Mimidae; genus Toxostoma; species Toxostoma redivivum. The sequence continues at coordinate 89,385 of VXBI01008678.1, read as the reverse complement.
GGAAGCCCATGCTCGAGCAGGGACCTGCTGACCCGTGGAGAGGGAAGCCCATGCTCGAGCAGGGACCTGCTGACCCGTGGAGAGGGAAGCCCATGCTCGAGCAGGGACCTGCAGACCCATGGAGAGGGGAGCCCACGCTGTAGCAGGGACCTGCAGACCCATGGAGAGGGAAGCCCACACTGGAGCAGGGACCTGCAGACTCATGGAGAGGGGAGCCCACGCTGTAGCAGGGACCTGCAGACCCATGGAGAGGGGAGCCCACGCTGGAGCAGGTTTCCTGGTAGGACTTGTGGCACCGTGGGGGACCCACACTGGAGCAGCCTGTCCTTGGAGGACTGCACCCCATGCAAGAGTGACCCACACTGCAGCAGTTCACAGAGAGCTGTTGTCCATGGAAGGGACTCCATATGTTGGAGCAGGGGAAAGACTCTCTGTGAGCAGGAAAAACATGAGGAACTGACCATAACCCACATTCCTTGTCTCTGTGTGCCACCGGGGGAGGAGGTAGAGGTGGGAAGGAGAGAAGGATGAGGGGAAGATTTTTTAAGGTCTTATCTTACTTCTCATCCTGCTCTCATTTTTGTTAGTGATAAATTCATTTAGTATCTCTAATTAGACCCTGCTTAGCCCATGATAATATTTGATGAGTGATCTCTCCTGGTCCTTCTCTTAACCCATGAACCTTTCATTATAGTTTCTCTCCCAGCTGCAGAGGTGAGTAAGAGTGGCTTTGGTGGCTGCCTGGCATCCAGCCAATGTCAAACCACTACAGAATTGTACTAAATAATTTACAATCACACTATGAATTTATTTTTCACAACAATACTGACATATCCACAACCTTTTCATGACACTAGGATAACTCTATGACACTTCCTTTTTAAACAGATGGCAAGGCAACTTTTGAGGCTACTCAAAAGTTAAGCTAGTTAGCAAAGCCAAGGAACTTATTTTTTCAAGCACTTAAGAGTAGCTTACTTCTTGCTATGTAATGCTTATGTAAAAATAGATGTTTTAAAGATATACACACATTGACAAGGCAATACTTAGATTCTACACTTTATTGAATCAGAGATACAAACTAAAAAATGGATAGGTGCTCACTTTCTGAAAAAATGTGGCAGCCTTATGCTTCCTCAGTTGCTTTTTTGTCTTTCCTACCAAAAGTTCTCATGTCTGTCAACAGAACAGCTCATGCTGAGTGTTCACTGACCCCGNAACACTTTCAATGCTCAGATAAGACTTGCAGACTTTTCAATCCTCCCCAGAGTGAGAAGGGAAAAAAAAAGAGCTAAGTTTCTTTATATAGAAGGAGAATAAAAAAGATGCTGTGAAGATGGCTGAAAGTCCTTTTGTGAAGTTGTAGGGATGAACTGACATCGCACTGAATATTCCTATAAACTGTGAAGAGAAATGGGGGGGTTGGAGTGTTCCATTTGATAAATCATTTGACCAAAAGCATCTGTGTCGAGAATCTTTGCCCTGAGGAAAGAAAGGGATCTCAGTTTTCTGAAGATGAAGCACAAACAGAGAGAAAAGACAGAAAGAAAACTTTTATTTTGGAACAGCTCATCCTTAAAAGTAATACCCCATGAGTTTAACATGGCCCATAAGTACAGTTTTTTTTCCTTATCTTTGTGTAGTTGTAGTTCATAAATTACTTTCTAAACCCTCTTAAAAAATTCAAATTAAATCAAAACACCCCGTTTAAAAAAAGTTGACTGAATCAATTTACAGTCTGAACTAGTCCAGCTGATTTGGTCCAAAGCAGATAAGGGAGTACCTACAGGAATTCAAATGAGAGAGTTGTGGGTACAGCAGCACCTGACAAACAGACAGATAAGCATGTAGAAATGGTGCAATCATTCTAGCAATTCTGGAAACAGGAGAGCATATTCTGAATTGAGCTTGGGCATCTAAGTTATAACATGCATACATTCATTTGTTTAAAAAGCAAGCAAATCCCAATACAGTGGAATAACAAAATAGATGCTTCTACAACAGCCACTTCTTTAAAAGACTTTGCAGTTAAAAAGCAATTTATATTTCATACAGGGCTTGGCACTGTTTGGATAACTTCTAAGAAATATGCTGTTATAATAAATTATTGGTCTGATAAATATTTAATTATAATAAAATATCTTTAAACAATTTGGTGTGAAAAGAAAAAATCTAAAGAGAGCATTTTAAATATTTGCACTTAACTTCCTCTTTCCATATATGTACTCGCAGAATACACTTTATTCAGAAATACAAAATAGTTTTAAATAGAAAGGTAGCTTAACAATGAGAAGGTTCATTTTCTTTGCTTTGCACATAATTCATTATTATTGCACGATGAAACCTTTATTTAGAGTAATTTTAGTGCTACTCACTGGTAACAGCTCCAAACTGTAAAGAAATTGTCAGTCTCTTTGGAAAGGTCAAAGATCAAACAGCATTTGCCTGGAGGAATCCTTCTCTTTACAGATTTTTAAACATATTTTTAAATAAGTGAAGTCGTTGTGTATCTCACCACGAGTCCTTTAGATGTGGTTGATCAACTCTTATCGAAGTAATTTTCAGTAACAATGAAAGCTTGATAGGGCTCCAAGTTCTTGTTCTTATGTTATCTGTCTAACTGCAAGACTAACACATTTTTGTGTTCACTACAAAGATAGGCATTTGTTAGCTGAAATCAAGCAACTCAACTCTTCTTTGTTATCACACAGTTACTCTCATAATTTTTCTTTTACAATAAAATCAATAGAAAAGACAGAGGTTCATGTTTGGGAAGAGTACAAGTTCAGCAAGTACAGTGGGACACCCTAACTAGTTATTCCTGTTTTCTAGGGAGCTAAATCAAAGTGCTAGCAAATTCTGATTCTTGGAAACAAGTGTAAAAAAAAAAAAAAGTATTATTCTGCAAAGGAAAGAAAAGAAAAAAACCCCTTCATTTTAACTCTTCTTCTATCTCAGATACCATGTTCTTGTTAAACAGATATATAATGGTTCTAAAATGACAGGCACCTGAATCCAGCCTACTGCCAATGCTAAATTCACTTGCAGTTATAAAACTCTATGAAATGCTTCATATAGAATATGTTGGTACACAGTCATTTAAAAAACATTTCAATTGTATGTTTGGAATTGCTTGACTTGGCCTTTTTTGATACTGACTGTGAAGCTGTTAGTCCAGACCTAAGGTTAAACAAAGAAGAAAAAAACAAAACAGTAAGAGGTTAAAATACACAATGCATACCAACACAAGTTTTATAACACTGAATGTTTTTCTAGACTTCATTATTTTAAAAAAAGTTATGTACTCAAACTTACAGAAAACACTCACCTTTTCGCTCCTTGTGATGGATTTGTAAACTGTTGTCCTTTGCTTAAACCTCCTTAAAAGTAATTGAAAACAACCAAAATTAATTACTTCAATAATGAAACAATGCTTCAGAAATTATATACACGAAAAAACATTTTTAAAAATTTAATCTTTCTCAAGAAGCAGATAACATTTTATTATCTGCAGCTTGAATACTGTAGTTAATATTACCATTTTTAAAAGAGAAAACCAAAAAGCCTTTAGGTTATTGAATTTTAAGTGATTACTTTGAACCTTGTAACAGTTTTCAGAAATATTTCAGCATATCGTAATTGATTTTCAAGGTGGAGTTGAAAATATCATTTTTAATTTTTTTATCCTGCAGGGGCCAGAAAAGAAACTTCACCTAAACTAAGTCTTCAATTAAAGCCTGTTTGCATATATAATAGCAGTATGACTTTGAAAATTTTTTTGTAAAATATTTTTATTGCGAGTCTTAATTGTATTCTGAAAATTCTAACACACTAGCATTTTAATTTCATTTTATAAGGTTCCCAAAATAGATTAGGGACTACTTTAGGCACATATTTCACTACCTGAACATGCACTCTAATCTGGCTGAAGATAAACTCTTTGTCAAAAAGAGAAACTACTTCAGATAACATGAATGATACTGCTGTGGCATGTTACAGATGCAGTCATGTGATATATTTTATTAACTATAAAACAGACTTGGAAGTTTCTTCCTTTAAGCTCTAGTTCTCATCTCCCTATTTTTGGAGTCTTTCTGTTAACTGAATCTGAAACAATCCAGGTTGAAGATATTTTAATTTATCTTCACTTTAATCCCAGTGGCCTTACAAACAACTTTCTGAATACAGTTGGGTGTAACTAACATAGAGTTTCCAGAAATAAGCAGTAATTCCTTTGTTGCCTTTGTGGCAAATGGGAGGGCACTGACAAACTAACATCACATTCATAAATTCAGTTTGTCATGAAAATCAATTTGATATTTTTTAAATAAAACATTTTCACTCCTATATAGGCCTTATTTAAATGAGCCTGTTGAGAAAAAATTTCAAAGTCCCAAGAAGTTCAAAGTACACCATTGCCAAAGTATCTTAATTGCAAATGCAGACAATTTGAATAATCCAATATATACTAATGCATATACTTACCAGAGAGAAAACTGTTTGAGTTTTCCCTATTATAAGTCTTAGTAGGAAAATCCTCTTGTTCTGTCAGCTTCTGGATAAGACCTTTATTTAAGCAGACATCCACATGTCTGTTAAATGACACAAGATTGGTGGTTTTCTGTTCTGAATTACAAACTGGACAAACTAGAACACTGTCCTCTTTGGCTTCAAAGAAACAGGATGGACTAGTTCCTTCAGTATGTTCAGTCTTGCCAAAATTGTCTTCATTGTCTTGTGATATTCTTTTGGGGAAGAAGCACTGTTTCATACACACGTTTCTAGCAATGTCACTGAGATTGCTAGGCTGTCGTTCTCTGGGAGATTTATCAGGTATTATCTGAACAAATTTTTCTGTACTATTGTTGTTAGAGCTGTCAGATACACTTGCAGACTGGTCTGTTCCTGCTAATTGATCTGTTTTATTTTTTTGACATTTATCAACATACTCATTTTTAAATTGTGAAAGAAAGTTAGGTGCATTTTCTCTTGAACTGTCATTCTTGGATATTTCCACAGTATCTTTAACACACATCCCATTGAGGCACTCATCAATGTGTCTATTAAGTTCTTCCAAATTATTGCTGCTTTGCTTCTTAAAGCAAACAGGACAAATGAAGATCTTACAAACATTAGAATTCTGTAAATCTGTGGCTTTCTTTGTTTCTTCCACAAAATTTTCTGATGATTTATCATCATGAAAGTGCTGCTTATCTCTGATTTCATTTGGAGAAATATTCTCTCTATTTAATTGTCTTGCTGCTCGTTTTTGATCGAAAAAACTCCCCCTATATGGTGCTTGTGAATTTTTTGTGAAATACTCTTGGTTGTACTTCTCTGTCTGAAGCCTAAGAGAACCAATTTCTTTTCCTGATTTTAAGAAACTTGTAATGCTTTTTTGTTGGTATTTCTTTTCTTCTTCGGTTAGAAATCCTGATACTCGTACACCTAATGGTGGAAAACAAACTTATAATAACAATTTTATGAAAGCTTGATACTAACTCCTAACACCTTTTGAGGTGTACATTCACTCAATAAAGGTACAATTTATCTCTGAAAAGATGGTAGACTACCTCCAAATGCATCACAATGTCAATACAATTTTATCAGACCCAAGCTCTAGCCCAACCATATTAATTTTAGTAATCTGAAGTTTTAATTGATAGCTTTATAACATGAAGCTATAAATACAGTTACACAGAATTCGGTCTGAAAGTTTTACATGAACTTTACCCATCAAAATATATTTTTCTTCAGTACTTTCTAATATCTTAGACAAGTAAATTTTATATATCACTAAATGTTTCAAGCAGAATAAGCACGTGAAACACATATCTTAGGGTCAAAACAGAGTTTACTGTTGCCAGAAATGTTCTCATCTCTTGCAGAACACTGCACTTTCAGATCTGTAAGCATTTCTGTTGTTGTGGTGCAAAGCAGATTCAAAGGCTCTTTTAAGGCATCAGAATTAAGGCTGCTATGAGTCAAAATTCTATTGTCATGATGATTGTTGTGATAGTTGTTGCATAAAAAAGCTACTACCTCAATTAGTAAAACTTCCTAAATCACCATTCAGCACTCATTAGTAAAACTTCCTAAGTTACTCATTCAGCACAGATCTGTTTCACTTTGCAGAAACTACTAGAGTAATAGAAAAAAGATAAATGCATTTATACCAGTTTTACTTTAAAGTATGGTGTGTTATTTCAAAACACTCTAAGGTTTCCTAATTCTGAAAAGGAAGAATGAATTTGAAATATCTTACCCATAAGTCTTATCCGTAGAGGCTGAGGAGCAACACTATCAATTTCAGTTCCTAACAAATCTTTAGCAACAGTAAATATTTCCTCCTCAGTAGCAACAGAAGACAGCACAGTTGAAGCTCTTGTTTTAACTTCAAAGTTCACATTCTTAAGCTTCAATGTAACAGTTTTACCCTAGAAAACAAATACAATTTAAAAAAAGGTTAAAAATGTATGTCACATACCACAGAAACAATTGTTATGTAGCATCTATATAATTGCCCTTAAGCCATAGTCAAGACTCTGTGCCTATCTGTGCACAGCAAGGGGCACTCCCAAGATTCTGTACTTGCCCCTAAATTTCTGCCAGAATCAAATTCTCTGAATTGGGTCATTTGACTGCGGTTCTCAACAGACCATCTGCCATCAGTGCATGTTGAATTGAGTTAATGTTTTGGCTAAAGGCACAACTTCTATCCCATCTAAAAAAAAAAATATTTCCTCATCTGGAAATTTTCAGTGCCAGATATCCTAACTATTTAAGAACACAAAAGTGATGCCCCACTACAGATTCATAGAAAACTTACTTCCTCCTGCCATAGTGCTATCACAGCCACACACAGTATTTGTCTAGCACAGCAGCACCCTGGCAGCACCTCCCAAACCATTTGTGTGATTTATCATGTCCATGCAAAAGTAAGTAACTAGCATTCTCTTTGTTCTGGATAAGCTTTTGCAAGCTTATCCCTTTGTCCTCCTTAGCTGATCATTCCCTTTCAACCTGTTGTCTCTTGAGACAATCTTTTATAGCTGAAGAAGATTCGCAACAATTCTTTTAGGTCTTAAGAAAATATGAACTGTTCTTTCCAAGTGAAAAACAGATATTGGGGAGAAGGAACAAAGGGACTGTTTCTACTATTGATACCACTGGATGGTGTGACTAAGTTAACAAGTTTGGCACATGTCAAGTTCTTAAACTACAAAACTGGCTATTGACTGGGTCCTGTATGTATACGGGAGAGAAATAGTGTTTTAAATACATTAGTATTACAGGATTGACCAAAGCACGGCTTACAGATGATCAGCTCTAGTATTCCTTTACAAACATTGCTTTTAGAATAAAATGTTTACGTGCCAAATAACTCGATTAATTTTTCATGTTTCAAAACTCGATTTGATTTTTATCCCACATGTATTGCTAGAATAGCTACCCACATAACAACAAAATGCTGCCTAAGTAATTCTAAACATTTGGAAATTAAAGAATGCAGACTTTTGAAGACAGATTGCATGTTATGATGCTGCTGAAAGCATTTATACTAAAGCTGCATGGAATTGCTGGAGTGCAAAGCATCCTTTTACAAGTAACCTGAATAATATAAATACCTTAAGTCCCTCTTTCTGTAATTCTTGAGCAAGGTCTCTGCAGAGTTCTCGACACAAACTGTACTGGTCTTCTGCTGTGTTTATTTCACTGAATGTTCTAAGACAAAAATATTATGACAATTTTTCAGTATGAATTCTATAGTATATTCAGTGTCTGCAATCTAAAAATATTTTTTATACTGTTAAACAATACTAGGATCAGAAGAATGTTGTATAGGTTCAAATTCTTACTTCAAGGAACAATGATTATTAATAGGAATATTTTATTTGCAAAATATTTGAAAGGCTCTTCAAATAAAGAAGTAATTTTTCATTTTTCATGCACTACATGAAAATTATTCAGACTTAATGTCATTAATGCTTAAGTATTTGCAAGACAGAATACTAACAGTAAGTGAATTCATAGAGCCAGCCAAGTTATTTGTATTTAATCTCCTTTGTATACACTGTATAACATCAGAAGAAAGCCAGGAGTTGGAAGTCAACATCAGAGCCAAGAATCAGAAATAAATAATGCAGATCCTATGAAAAAGATGCCAACTAGGATAATTATGTCTAGCCTCAGAGGAGGAAAAGCTATCTTTCTGCCAAAAATGTTGCCAACTGCCTTTGCTAGAGCATCTTAGGAAGGAAATTACAGTGTTATCTTTTTGTTGTACATTTGCTTTTCAGTAATAACATCACAGGAAAAGCAACCTTCAGTTAGTCAAGGCTGTAAGAAAAAAGGAAAGCTAAACTTAGAAACAGTACATGCTTTGGAAAGGTCTCAGATACATTGTTTCATGTCAACCTTTATATTTACAAACGTAAGGTCAATAAAATGACAATTGGTTTTGCCTCTCTAAGTTATAATCAGGTTTACCTGATTGTACTGAAAAGATATCCTCTATTAATATTCACATTCTAGTAAGAATATTTGCATGCTGCCAAACTAATAGGATGAGGATTTCACCGTGGGTCCCACACAGCTATCCAAGGAGCAACTCACGCTGTTCAGACAATACTGCAGTGATTGAGAAGTTGTGAAAGTTCAAGGTTTGGAAGGGACAGGATAGAGAGAATGCTATTTCAGGGTTGTCTCTTTCCCCATAGAAACTAGTTTCATGATCTCAGAAACCTGTAGACATTTCTGGTCTGAAACTGTCCCCTTTGAGGAAAAAAGGAAGAGAGAAGGCAACACAGAAAGGTACTATAAAGATGCCCAAAATATCTGTCTGATTGCAAGCACAAGACTAAAGCCATAAATTTTTCAGCTGTGATGGTACCAAAATTGTATTTAGCTTACTTAAGCTGCTCACAGCTATTAAGTCACAAAATGATGAGACTAAGCATCTTTTCTTGCCACCTTTTCTAAGAAAACACAGGATAGGGATAATTATTACAGGGCTTTACAGATTCTCCTGGCAGAACTAATTTTTAAAAAATTACCTACCTTCTTAAGGAACTTCACATTTTCATTAGGAAATGCATGCAACTGCAGGCTACTACACTGACATTAAGCTTAAACAGATAAAAAAATTCAAGCCTTTATATATTTCCATCTTATCTTGTGGCTTAAAGATCACTTTGATACATTAAAGGCACTAGCAGAATTGGATAATAAGAAAACACACTAACTGACAAAAATATCTCCATGGAGTTCTGGAGCCAAGGACGAAAAAAATAATGCAAGCTTGAATCTCATTTAGTGATCTTGCTGTACATATGGGTTTTAAAATAAATATACAATTAAATTATATTACTAATAAAAGTATACTTTACTTGGTATTTAGTGATTTCCATAGTTAATGTAATTTTTTAAATATTAAAGAAGCATACCTTTCAGTGCTCATACTTTTTCTTTCTCCATCCCTTTAAAGAGAAAAAAAGTTAATTATATTTTCTTGATGTAGAAATATTATCTTTTCAATAAACTCAGAGTCAACCAATCATGCTCAAATAACTAACAGCAGCTTTTTCTATAAAGTCTGGATGTTAACTTTTTCTACAAATCTTGTGCATCAAGTTTAAGCAAGTGCAAAAAGGACAATTAGAAAAAAAATACTGTAGATTAAGCAAAGACATAGATCAGTCATAGATGTCTTCATAAAAAAAAAAAGTTCAAAAAACCAACCAAACAAAAAATTCCATCAAAGCTCACTTCTTGTATCAGAGAGAGTCTGATTTAAAAAGAAAACAAACTACAAATCCTACACTGTCTCAGCTATAGCAGTGAAGCATGGCTATTAGAATCGCATACATACATGTATATTTGAATATTTCCTTTATCTGAGGATCTGAGGAAATAGTTTGTTTTCAGTCTAAATGATTGTTCAGCTTAAAGGTGATATGTTAAAGCTTTTTTTGTTCATTGCTTTCGTTCTTTTCAGCGTTAATTGAGTATTCTTTAGTAAGTCTTCTGCATATAAGGAGATCCCTCAGAGCAATTTCATTTTAGGTCATTCTTCTGTTATTAAGTATTGGAAATAACAAATTTGGTACTGTCAAATTTTCGTAAAAGAAGGTAGTCATACACAATAACTATAAGATGAACTATTTACTGAAGATGTTAATTTATTAACTGTTTGCTTTCTCCACACTAAAATCACTGAAATCAAGTTGGTGCTGACAAAAAAAAAATTCTTAGACATCAAAACCATTACAACCCTGACCTTTGAAATGCTCAATTTTTTTTTCCAAAATGTACTGGGAGATATCCCAGGCTGTAAAACACCTAACTAGGCTGAATAAGGAGAAAGAGCACACAATTATTAAAAGACTATCCAAGGTCTGTTTATATATTAACAGAAAAAAATATTTGGAAACTGTGTTTTATCTTTTATCGAATCACCTTCACCAAGTCAGTCTTACTGCATATTTTTAAAAATATTTTTTATACTCTGAATAGAAAAAAAAAGCATAAAAATTTGTGCTAGCACATTACTGTGCTTCAAACTGCTAACTACATACATCATTTTGTAGTCAAATGGAAAAAAAGGGAAGAGTATTGTCAGAGAAGTTATAGATATAATACAGAATAGGTCTTTCAGAAGTGCATAAGACACTCTGGAACATAAGTAAATTAATAAGACACTCAATACTTAATTAAGGCTCTTAGTTACACAAACAGTAAAATGCTATGTTTCTGGTTTTTTTAAAGATCATGTTTGTCTCCAGAACAGGCTTAGAAATGACAAATGTTGAAAAGGTATATGCACTACTAAGACTGACTTCTCCCATCCTAAAAAGGACGCTAAAAGCCATTAAAGTACAGGGAACCATAAAAGAACATATATTAAGAAGGATATAATCTTCAGTTCTATTCCACCAAATTCACATGTTGATAGTACAAATATATAATCCTGATAAGAGACACAGAAACTTCCCTGACAATTTACCACCAGAGAAGATCAAATACCTTTGTGATCTTCATTTTAGTGCAATAATCATAAACACCAATCAATGTGTATTGTTTTTGAAGAAAAGAGAGTGCTTAGGACATTTCAGTTATGTTCAGCTACTTTGATAATTATAATATTATCGTATCTTGCATACACTTACGTACAACTTCCCTGAGAAGACTTTTTGTTTTTCATATTTAGACATGGCTGTATAAACCTTTGCTTTTTTCATGTTTGAGTATTTCCATAATATTTGCCAATTAAATAATATGTTCAGTATGTAACATACACAAGGAAACATTCAAAAAACGTTAACACAGAAGGAAAAAAACCCCATGGCTTACTTTTCCAAATGCGTTGAGCCCAAACCAAGGGAAATATCCAAGAAATTACGCCAAGATACTTCTGAAAAAATAAGAGAAAGCAGCGCCCTCTGGTGGTAAAGTTCTGAGCAAGTCACAATTCCAAGGGCTTTTAACATCTTCTCTGTTACTTTTCCAATACCTGGCACCTAGAAAAGAGAATGTAACATTATAGTGGAAAATTTCCATTTGTAGAGCCATTACCAAGAACAATTTGAATCAAGCACAACATGGAAGATTACCTAGAAAACTCTTATCTTTTCAGCAGAAATCTTGCTTCTAAAACATATAAACATTACATGACAGAACAGAAAATGTCATTGTGGCTCTTACCTTTCTAATGGGCAAATCTTTTAGGAAGTCTAGCACTGCTAGTCTCTCAGGAGCAATTCTGTATTGGCCGTTAGGTTTATTACGATCACTGCACATTTTTGCTAACATTGTATTTGGTGCTATTCCTTAAAAACAAACAAAAAACACATGGTAATTAAAAAAAATAAGACAAAGTTTAATTTCAACTATCCAATATTTAAAAGCCAAAGAGTAGCCTATACACTTGGCAAAGACTGAAAAAAGGAAAATAATTATGATTATTAATAACCAGAGTTGATACAATTCTGCAAAAAAATTTTGTGACCATCATGAAAGAACATAAATACAGGTAATAGATAAAATATAACTTAAATAAAGTGTATTTCCTATTTTAAGATAGTCAGAGTAATATGACAAGCACTAGTAAGTAAAGAGGGGTTAAATACCAGGTCCTCAAAAATAACATCAGTTACATGAGTCAACATTTTTATGATGGTGATTATGGTAAGAAAGAAAATGCTTACAGTGCTAGTTACAATGAACTTCTAGTAAGAAGGAGACCTTTCTTCTTTGTATTTCAGCAAAAAGACTTTTTTGACAAAATTTAACAAATTTTATTATTTTGTGGGCTACCACTGGAATGTAGTAATTTATAAACTTATAAATATTGCACAGACATCAGGGGAATTAGGAGAGATGGCTCTTTTCTATTAAAGTAACCATTTCTACAAATCAGTTCTGGAATTTGTTTAGCAAAAGAAAGAATAACTTTGCCCTACAGCCCTAGAAATCTAAATTTTCATTTGCTCACTGATACAACATATCATTCAAGATGGAAGAAATAACTCTGTTATTGATTATCAGTATTTTTTCATTTACCCTTCTAATTATTTTCAATTTTTGGGTTTAAGATCCCTGTTTGCACTTTTAAAAGCTATGCCTGTTTTCTACACACTAACTTATCCTTAAGAAGACAAAACTTCAGTAAACAAAACTGTTATTCTGCTATCACTCATGAGATAACATACATGGGAGGGGTTTCATCCTGCTTCTTCTTACTAGCTGTTTCTTCTCCTCTGTTTACATTCCACACTTTCCTGACCTTCTGTAGCTGCTTCATAAAGCTCACCAGGGCCTGATACCTCGCTGACTTGGTTCATAAAGCATTTTGGAAGGCATCCAAACTAAGTGGCTAGAGACATACACTAATTTTAGTCAATCAAAATAGCTGAGACTTAAAGGTGGGTTGTCTGAAGTCAAGACATAGAACTTGATTGGTAAATATTAAAAAGCTATTAAAGGCTTCATTAACTTCAGCATATATTTACTACTCTAGCATTAACATTTTAATGAATTTTGATACTGTTTTAAGCAAGGAACAGTGTTGAGTTAGAAACATGTAACAGCACAGATGTGCTATTCAAACTAAAAGCAGTTTAGCAATCAGTGACAGATTTCACTATAACCTGCAGTCTGACAAAAACAATTTACCATGATGCACTAGAATAACAACCCATGTTAAGATTAGATCAAGTGCACTGGTCATTCCTCCTCACTGCTTACTCTTATTTCAAGTAGAAAGAAGCAAAAAGATGATGTAATTGTTTCAATGATTAAAAAAAGAAAACAGTCATGACATATCTTGAAATAACTGGAAGTCACATTCTTTGCAGACCTTAAAGGACATTGTATTTTTTTGTAGAAAAGACTGCTGTGGCAAGGCTAAATTCTTAATTAATGCCCTCCGAGATGAAAGTAGAAGACAATATGGAAGTACAAAGATTAATTATTATTCATATGTGTCTGAATACCTGCACTAGCAGTGAGTTGAGTTTTCTGCTCAATCCTAAAGCGAATTTCCTTCACAACTTCCTCTGCAGAAGTTCCAAAGACAACTGAGTTTTCCACTGATAGACCTCTTTGTTCAAGGTTGTCATCCATGAGAGATGTGTCGTCTTCGAACAGTACTGGTGAAGAAGAAACTTCACCTTTGTTAAATTTGGCAGACATATTCACAACATCTTTATCTAAGTTAGACAGAAACACAAACAATTAATACATCCTTACAGACTGATTTCCTTCTTCAATGGCTTCAGCGTTCAGAAGCAGTTTTATTTCTTTCTATTTTTGTTTAGAGAAAGCAATTGCATTATTTTTGTTTGAAGACTAGAGAGATGTAACTGCCTCGTTTTTGCTATAATTTGAGCTTGGCTGAGATTGGAGCAATTGACCAGGAGGCTGGACATAACTTCCAGAGAAGCAAAAGTTTAAATGACCTGTGGCTGTAGTAAAACCATCAAGATTTTATTATTATTTTTGTTTTGTTTCAGATTGAAGGCCATATGCTCTCTTGCACAGATTTTTTTCAGTATTCTCTAAATAAAATCAGCGTTCTGGAATATCTAGTTCTAGAATGATCAGCCTGGTGAGCTTCTCATTTTCAACTGCAGTCATAGTAGAACAAGTAATGTCAGCAGCCCTTTGTCTGACTCTACAAACATTACTATTGCAGTTTCACATTCTGAGCACTTGTTTGTGTTTCAGAGGAACAAAGGCATCAGGCAAGTGTGAAGAAGCATGACTACATATCAGTGATATTGATTTTGTAAGGACTATGCCAGTTTGTTTCTTCTATTCTATTAATGTTTTTCATTAATAGAATGCAGGCATATTAATGCAGCACATTAATCAAGGGTAGTAGTGTACACTAGATTATCCTCTTAATAACTATTAGAAATTTTGAATACAGAGAGCATAAATATTCCAGTTTGTGCATCATTCAACCATTTGTATGACTACTTCTATTATTACCAAGTGGATATACAGTTGTGGATGTGGTTCCAACTCCATCTTGCAGAGCAAAGAGAAACCCAGAAATATCTTGAATATTACTAAAATAGTGCAGTGCTACTGCTACTTATTTCCAAAATTATCAAGCTGAATTGTAATGCAGACCTAAACCTGACCATTTGGTTTAGAAAACCTAACACCACTTTTCAAACATTTTATTCACATTAAAAGAAAATAAATCCTCCAAGCCCAAATCATTAGCAGTGTACATTTTATTCACAAGTGATCAGTAGAGAAAGTTAACACGTACACTAAGTAAATTGGAGGAATGTATGGGAGGACATAAGTATCTATACTTTCAGTGCAGCTTATGTCAAGCTTAAAAGCTTATGACTGGCAATTCCAGCTTCCAACCTGATGTAATGTGGTCGGAGTGTCTTACACCATCTCACAAGGCAAGCAACCATTCTCTACTGTCTGTGTCTGTGTGCAGCCCCAGAGCAGTGTCTGCCTGCAGCCCCAGAGCAGTGTCTGCCTGCAGCCCCAGAACAGTGTTTGTGTGCAGCCCAGAGCAGTGTTTGTGTGCACCCCAGAGCAGTGTCTGCCTGCAGCCCCAGAGCAGTGTCTGCCTGCAGCCCCAGAGCAGTGTTTGTGTGCAGCCCAGAGCAGTGTCTGCCTGCAGCCCCAGAGCAGTGTCTGCCTGCAGCCCCAGAGCAGTGTCTGCCTGCAGCCCCAGAGCAGTGTTTGTGTGCAGCCCAGAGCAGTGTCTGCCTGCAGCCCCAGAGCAGTGTCTGCCTGCAGCCCCAGAGCAGTGTCTGCCTGCAGCCCCAGAGCAGTGTTTGTGTGCAGCCCAGAGCAGTGTCTGCCTGCAGCCCCAGAGCAGTGTCTGCCTGCAGCCCCAGAGCAGTGTCTGCCTGCAGCCCCAGAGCAGTGTTTGTGTGCAGCCCAGAGCAGTGTCTGCCTGCAGCCCCAGAGCAGTGTCTGCCTGCAGCCCCAGAGCAGTGTCTGCCTGCAGCCCCAGAGCAGTGTTTGTGTGCAGCCCAGAGCAGTGTCTGCCTGCAGCCCCAGAGCAGTGTCTGCCTGCAGCCCCAGAGCAGTGTCTGCCTGCAGCCCCAGAGCAGTGTTTGTGTGCAGCCCAGAGCAGTGTCTGCCTGCAGCCCCAGAGCAGTGTCTGCCTGCAGCCCCAGAGCAGTGTCTGCCTGCAGCCCCAGAGCAGTGTTTGTGTGCAGCCCAGAGCAGTGTCTGCCTGCAGCCCCAGAGCAGTGTCTGCCTGCAGCCCCAGAGCAGTGTCTGCCTGCAGCCCCAGAGCAGTGTTTGTGTGCAGCCCAGAGCAGTGTCTGCCTGCAGCCCCAGAGCAGTGTCTGCCTGCAGCCCCAGAGCAGTGTCTGCCTGCAGCCCCAGAGCAGTGTTTGTGTGCAGCCCCAGAGCAGTGTCTGCCTGCAGCCCCAGAGCAATCTCTCTAAATATGGAATGGGTCCTGAGAAGGAACTTGGACCAGTGGTCAGTGAGACCTGGGACATCCCAATGGCCAGGGACACCTCTGCCTTCTTCTTCTGCTTTCTCTGAGGATCGAGGGAGTGACTCATGTTCTATGATTTTTGAGTCTAGATTATGATTGTTATATTGATACAGCAAACTGTGTGCTCTCCACCCAAGTCCAGGCTGTATTGTATTATAAATTCTCTATATTGCTACTTATAGATTGCACTGCACTGATTCTGCTTGTAGACGTTCTATGCCTTTCGTATTATAAATTCTGTACTATTGTAATAATAAAATCATACTAAGGGAAATAAAGCTTAAATTAAAGTGCTATAATTCAGCTTAGAAATCACTCTGCCTATTATTCCTAAAAGAAACACTGTCTCAGTGACAGGTGACCTCATGAAAACTAAGTAATTTGCTTACCTACTCCTGCAGTGCTTTCTGCATTAAAAAAGAATCTTCTCCTATCTTCAGGCCAGTTCAGCCTTTTCTCTAAGTGCTCTGTTATGTTCAGGTAGGCTTCGTCTAGGCCCATAGGCATAAAATTGGGATCATATTCAGCCAGAATTTCTCTAACCTTGGTAAACACAGAGTGAAAGTTTAAAGTCTTGTAACTGTAAGAGCAGATCTTGACACAAATTAGGACATGAACAAATGTACTCTGAATCTTTCAGAAGATCAATAAATATTAAAAATACTGACAGTACAAATTATTTCTTGATATTGTAAAATTACAAGTAGTGAGATAATAGTAAGTGAGAACTAAACAGATTTTGAGCAGTGTATTTAACAAAGGCCAACTAAGATAAGTGTGTAATAATTTAACAGCCACTAGGTTCACTGACGCTACAGTAATCATCTGAATAAAACTCTGGGAATCTGGAAACTCAGCAAAGTGGATAAATTGATGCCATTTTCTGTGCTCAATGTGTCAGATATCACATATACAAAGGTTAAAAAAAAACAGCAAATAAAATCCTAAGTTTTTAATTACATTAAACTGAAATTATAGACATATTTTAGAGCAGTGGTTAATGCCACAGGCAAAACTTTGTTGGGAAATCATTAGTGATAAGTCCATCTTTCTAGAAAGCATCATAATAAAATAAATAATCAAAATAAAAGCTCTACCTTCTTTCTTTTTTTTTTTTT
>VXBI01008678.1:52174-72256 GCA_013397375.1 Toxostoma redivivum | reverse complement strand
CCCTTTTTTTTTTTTTTTTTTTTTTTTTTTAAGCTGGAGGAAAATCTGACAGTATCATGTTTTTTCCTACCAGTTTGACTCAAGTTCTTAGATATTACAACATTTGTCCACATGCACTTCATCCTTCTGAAACTGAATAAAGATAGGACTCACTACTGAACTTTAAAAGACAAAATGAAATAAATTTAAATATTTTCAATCCAAATCCCAAGAGAAAAACATAACTAAAAATCCAGACCAAGCCAAATCTCTAACACTTTAATACTTTACCTATCAAACAACAAACGAAAGATATTGTAAGATATGCATCGTGAAATCCAAGTTCAAACCCATGCTGAAATACAGCATATTTATATATGCCCTTTTTTATTTCAGAAGTGAAAAAAATAATTTAAGATCTTTATATTTGTGAAAGGACTGATGCTTCATAAAAATAAAGAAGGCTTGACATAATTTTATGAAAGTCAGGACACTTGTGTCATGCAGTAGTTTCATTTAAAATGTACAAAAGACCACTTTTCCTTTTTTTTTAAACAGGCTTTTAGGTATCATAACTATTTCCTCTGGAACTAAGTCAAACTACTTACATTAAAGCAAAATATTATTTCTTTTCTCCCTATTTCTTTAGCTCTATCAAATCTCTTATTTTAAACAAAATTAATCTGCATATATAAGTCAGTAATGCTCTTTCTCTCCTCTAATTAGTATTCAAAAGTATGATTATGCATTATATGAAATTATAATCTCCATGTTTCCTATGTACTTGCAACTTCTTAGTAACTAGATTATGTTCCATGATTTTAAACTTGTAAGAATAATAAAGCTCAAGAGATTTTCAAAACTTCTATCAGCATCACTACTAACTTCAATAGAATTGCCAGTTGGGTAAGTGCAATGCTTTTTCATCTCCTTGCCCAAAAGCACCCATATTTGGTAGACTTATGTTTAAAGATGCATTACTGAAGAATTTAATATTTAAATTATCACTTTTATCTCCTTGCCCAAAAGCACCAATATTTGGTAGACTTATGTTTAAAGATGCATTACTGAAGAATTTAATATTTAAATTATCACTTTTCATACTATCTAGAACTGATGTTATAGACACAGTCTAAAAATAAGCACACTCACTTTTGGTTAGAGTCCACTTTCAGACTTACCTCTTTACTCACTTTGCCGTATTTTTCAAAGTTTAGTGGTACTATAGTTAGATGGGGACATAGCCTTTTAGCAATAAATCCAGGCATGGCTGCACGCACACCGAATCTCCTAGCATGGTAATTTGAGGTGGACTTAAGAGAGATTAAGTAAGTTTAGTGTTCAGTAATCAAACATTTCTTTAAGTTTAGTACTACATAATAAAATTCTAATATAGCTCCATACAGAAAAGACTGACAAAGTGAAGAGCTTATATGCATTTTCATTCCCCTTCCTCCTGCCTTTCAGCCTGCTTACATGCTTTCAGTTTTCATTAATACACTTTTTACTGAAAAATCCAGCTTACAAGGTCAAGTCTAAGAACTGTTGGTTTTGGGTTTTCCATAGTTCATATGAAACAATGTCATTATATTTATGCTATTATTTATATTTGTGCTATTATTTTATGGCTTATTAGGCTTAAGATTCATGCAATTGATTTTTGTATTAGTTTAACATTCAGCCTTACCAACATACTCATTGATCCCACTGCTATAGGTTTTTCCTTTAGCTCTGGATTGTCTCTCATTTCCACAGCTGCATAGAAGGCATCCATGTCAATGTGTACAATTGTACTGCTAAGGTTACGGTTCTGTTCCAGTTCCATTACAAGTTTGTCCACCTGAACAGAATAAACCAGTAATTGAAATACTACTAACCTGGCAGAAGTGCATCAGTATAGATGATCCTAAAACTCAGATGTATCTTGCATATAGTTAAAGAAAAAAACCTCATAAATCCAATTCCCACCAAAGCAGCAACAACAAAAAAACCCCAACAAAACTTTGGAGGATACTTGCTCTCAGAAAGAATACTGCTGCAGCACTTGGTACAAAGAAACCACCCCAAAAATCTGTGGAAAAAAACACAGCTGTTGTGATTTAGTCTCAGCTGGCAACTAAGCTCCTGCAGCCACTTACTTACTCCCTCATGGCGGAAGAGTCAGAAGAATAGAAGTGAGAAAATTCAGGGGTTGAAACAAATATAATTTATCACAGAAAGCAAAAGCTGTGCATGCAAGCAAATCAAAATAAGGAATTCATTCACTGTTTCCCATGGGCAGGTGGTGTTCAGACATCTCCAAGAAAAACAGCTTAATCATACATAGGAGTTACTTGGGCAGACAAGTGCCATAGCTGTAAAAGTCCATCCTTCATTCATCTACGCTCCACTTTGTAGGCTGAGCATGATGCTATATGGTCTGGAATATCCCAGTGGTCAGTCGAGGAAAACTGTCCTGGTTGTGTCCCCTCGCAGCCCTTGGGCACCCCCAGCTTCCTCATTGGTGGGGTGATGAGAGGAGTAGAAAAGACCTTGGCTCTGTGCAAGTGTTGCTTGGCAATAGCTAAGCATGTCTTCATTATCAATACTGCTTTCAGCAGAAAACCAAAACACTGCCCCATGCCAGCTGCTGTGAAGAAAATTAACTCTATCCCAGCCCAAATCAGCAGAAAATCCTACCCACCAAACAAAAAACTCCACTTAATGTGACAAAAGAAATGTATCTGATTCAGACAGAAACTTTGTAAGACCTTTGAGTATGAAGCTTTACTTAAAACACTTAGCTTTAGAAATACAAGTTATTTTAAAAAAACCCTGAAAATATGCTATTAAAGAATTTCCAACATTCCTAAATAAAGATATCACACTTCAAAAAATCGGCCTAGAATGGTGAGGAGAAGACACATCAATCTATTTTGTCTTGCCAGAAATAAGTTATCAAACACCCATGTTCAATTCCCACAAAGTAAGCTACTATCAGTCTTTCAATAGAAGTCCTCAACTTTTGTTACAGGAACCCATATCATATAAGGTTAGATTTCTGCAAAAAAAAACCCTGCAAGTTATTTACACAAAGTGTGTTTCACTCCAAATGTTAAAGATGTATGTCTACTAGTAGACTGTGAGCAGTACTGCTTCATCAGCTCCATCATGTTTTGAAGTAGAGGCCAAGCAGGTAGATTGTTCTATTAAGTACTTTGTGCTTAATTTGCTTGTGTTTTTACCAAAAGTCATGCAGATCATGTGCTTGTTCCTGAAATACTGTTGACCTATAAATGAGGTATGAACTGTGCAGTCACAAAAAAAAGTAAGTGCAATATTTGACATGGGATTTTTAAGGCCTGCTGACTTACGATGACTATGTTGGCAGCAGCATAACACATCATTCTAGAAGTAAGAGGAAATACAGGAAAAAAAACGAAAGAATGTGCTATCAAAATAAGATTACCTAACCACACTGATGACGATGGCAACCTCAATCTACACAACAAAAGGCTGCTACTGATAGCAAGAAGTCCCGATAGGCATAAAACAGCAAGAAATGAAGTTAGCAAAAAAGAACCAAAGCTTCACTTTACTTGCAGGCATAAGGATAGGCACTCTTGTGACATCAGGGTAGCAGTACAGAAATGTCTCTGGACTGACTATAATGCATTTATGTTCCTGGAGAGGAGTGTTTACATGCAATTTGCATGGTTCTTCTCTTTTATTTCCCTCCACAGAATTGCTTAATAAAAAACCATAAAAACCACAAGAACCATCTTTGAGCTCAAAACACTTGAAGGCAAGGGAGTTTGGAATGATCCATTCAAATTGCTGATTAATGATTTACAAAGTCTTTGTTTTTTTCCAAGTTGCTTTGAGGGATGAAATGCTAGACCAGAGCCTTAAACTAGGCTACTCAACACCAAAGAGCACAGTATGTTCTCTGAGGCTGAGAAAACTAGTTCAGACAAATTAAAAGCACAAGGGGAAGCCATTCAAAGAAACAAACAAAAATGTGAGGTATTTACATTATTTCCATTATATTACTAATTCAAAAGGATTCATGTCACACTTTAATCATCAAAAGCATCCTTGATTTAAATTCTACTTTACAGATAATTTTCAGGTTGCTCTCAAATTCAAATTGTTTAATTAATACTATCAATTGCTGCTCTAGTAGTATAACTTCTGTATTTCAATTTATCATATTTATAACAAACTTCTGTTTTACTTTTTCTCCCTAAATATATTGCTAACATCATACTTAACTGATCAGCTAACATACACATCTAAAGAATGAAGCAAAATTACACTAAATTGGTAAGAAATAGAAGAAGATTATTCTTCAGCAAAAGCAACTATACAAGTATATGCCAAAACAAAACACAGCCCGATCTACTCAGAGGATTCTTGGCACCTACAAAACCTCTCCCTAAAATTTGTGGAGTAATTCTTCACTGAAAGTCAGACTGACAGGTTTTTAAAAGCTGCTTTCAATTAACCTTTGTAAAATAGAAATACTTTTATATATGTATTTTTAAGCTAGATTAAAAAAAAAAACAAAAACCCAACACTGAACATCTAAAAAGTACAAATTGTAATTAGAAGTTTAATTTTCCTTATAGCAACTTTTAGACAATTTGAAGAGTAACTTCTCCTTTTTTCTTATCCCACAGTAGAATATGTAAGTTTTCAAAGCAAGACAGAAAAGTTAATAAAAGCAAGACAATAGTAATTATTTACAGAATAAACATCCAGGATAAACCAAATATGGAAGAAAGAGACCAGCAAACATCAGTACAGAGGTTTCCAAATCTGGCAGCGGCTGCATGCTTTTCAATGTATTACTAATTACTGCTGAATCTCAAGGAGTTCCACACATTCTAATGGAAAAACAATATTATGTTGCAGACTCTACATTTTATTTATATTACTGTTTCCACTTTGTAACCAGGATTTTGTTCAAAAGTCCAGTAAGTGGAGACATTTTTGTTTAGTTTTACCTTACACGACTGAAATCAACTGCCAGCTTAGGAAACCATACCTCAACCTCTAACCACCCTACAAACAAGGCTTCATCTGCAGATGAGAACATGCAGTATTCATAGAGGTAGACATACAGATATCTTTCTAATTCCAGAATACCTGCCACTTAAAATTTTAGGAGAACAGGTTCTCTTATAAGAAGGTAGTACTAAAAGAAGAGTTAAAAATTCAACAGATAGGAACTATAGAGAAGATGACAATAAGAACTGGCTATATCCATAACTGAATGGAGCTGATTAAACAATACATAGCAATTATTAAGAAAACCAAACAAGACAAAGGTTTGCAAAGCAAAAGGTGGAGGCCTAGGGAGATGTAGCTGGCAGGTAAAAAACAGGAAAAGGGCAAAGTATTTAGAATATCAGATAGAGAGATAGAAGATTGGCTTCAAGTCCATAAATTTAAATATTGAGGACAATGAGGTAAATATTGCATAATTTCCCTCTCAGTGAACGCAGTCTGCTACGCACACTGAATAAAATAGCAGTCAAGGAAAACTAGCAAGCAATCAAAGACTGAAACACAGTACAAATGAAAATGGAAAGGAATTCAGCTCCTACAAAAAATTTTAATTCTGTTGTGCCTAGTAATGTTTGGTGCAACCTTTCTTTTAACATTTCATACACTGTAATACTTTGGAGACTATTATCTACCATTAGCATTTGAAAAGAAAAATAGCCTCTTTATCTGTCTAGTTTGGGAAACTTGCATTTCTTGTGACTGCTAACCATGACGATTTTTCATTAATTAGCTTTAAAATGGCATCAATTATACCCAGAATTATCTTTCTCATTCCATCGCAGGCCACTGAACACAAATATACATAAATTCTAAACCCAATAGTGATATGATACTTATTAGCAAAGTATTTAATAAACCTTCACATAAATCATAATGACATCACTTTAAACTCATCAGACTTGGCAAAACACAAATTTTGTTTCGTTCTACTCGTTTAGAGAACATTTCAAAGTAATTTTATTCTTCTAGAACTATTCTTCTACCAAGTTTATATTAAGATGACACCATCAAAATATTGTGCACTTTTTCTTGTATGTCTAACATCAAATGGTAGTTCAATATAGTGCCTATCGGCAGAACTAAATAAACTAGAACACAAAATGTTAATGATCTAGCATTTACCCTAGTAAGTCTTTAGAAGATTAGTACCTGCAGCTGTGCTTTCAAGAGTTGTTGTGCTGTAATTTTCTCTTTTAGCTGCATCATTTTTTCAATTCGTTGGTTAACTTGTTGATCTTTCTTAAGTTCATTTTCATAAAATTTAGAACCCTGAAAGAAAAAAAAATCACAAAACCACTGTGTTTTTATCTTTGTCTTTACCTTGTCTTTAAGCAACCACATTTGATCCTTAAATACAGAAAACATAAAACACTGAGATGGTTTCTAATGCATATTTTGGATTTTCATATAAAATACACAAAAAAGACCACTGGCTCTTTACACCTCTCTCTTCAAATGACACACATATATTTCACATGCACAAAGGAGTTTCAGGAGTTATTTATAGAACTTTGTATTTTCATTTAGTCTAACACTTGACAACAAAAATTTTAAAAGAATAGATAAAAGTCAAGCTTTCTTAGCAACACCTTCAAGGTACAAAGTACAAACCCTAATAAAAATTTATTTAAGCATTTTTTCAGACTTCCACATAGCTTAATACATGTGGACATACATAACGATATTTTATAAGTCAAATACATTTGTAATGTTGAGTATTTTGTTGGCCATTTAATCCTGAAGGGAACTGCAAAATCAGAAACTATTTGGAAGAGAATGATGAAAATTACGTGAGTATAAAAAAGCCCTGTTGCTCTCACGTATGTAATTGCTCCTTCAAAAAAAGGCATGAATATAAGATGTAATAAAAAGACAATAATCACATAGATGTAATAAAAAGACAATAATCCTCAACAGAATGTATCATGTGACTTTCCATCTTGACTCATAACAAAGAAAAGAGGGCATACAATAAAGTAGAAAAAATTCAAAACTAGGAAATAAAATATTTTTCTTGCAACATGTCTTATCTTACAAGTGAAATAATATTTGCAATAAAAGGCTTTTGCTTAACTACTTGGTAAAATCTGCAAAACCAAACACATCTTTGGGTCAGAGTGACTACTAAACTGTCACTGATACCAGGAATTCAGTCAGAGACAAGTCAGATTCAGGCATTTATACAAAAAGCAAAAATATCCACTTTCATAACAATCACAAAAAAGATGATGGCAGGGCTGTAATATGTCATGTTTCATTATAATAAATATCTAATTAGAAAAAAATAGGGTGGGTTTTCTTTGAATATCAGATATGCCTTTTATCTTTTCTCCCCTATGCCATCAAATATGACTTACTGAGACTCATTGAAAGAAATGAGTACCAAAATATAGGTGTGGAAAACAATCCAATACTTGAGATTATTAGTAAGTTTTGAATTTTTTTTCCATCTCTTGCAGTATTTCACAGTTAAAATGCCATTAACCTCCTTGCAATACAGCTGTGGGTAGTGTCTGTAGGTGTCATTTTGGAGATTATAAAAAAGTTTAAGGAAAAGAATCAATTTGGATTTTTTCTTGATGTGTATCTGGCAATTATAAACTCATGCACTTTTTGGACAGAAATATATTCTACTAGTAAAATGCCTATATGTCAGTTTTAAAAGCTTATTTTACGGTTCATTCTATTTCATACCATGAAATGAAATGGTAATTGCTATAATGAAATAATAAGTAAATATAATTATCTGGGATATGTCTGACAAAGTACTGTTTTCAAGAAAGAGTGAACACAATATGTAGAAGAAACGTAGAAAAAATATGTAGAAGAAACAACTTATCAATAACAAGCTTGATAGCACATAAAGTATCATCAATGTGAAACTGCAAGCAAAAAAGGAAACTACAGAGCAATAGTAGTCAACACAGAATGCATGAAGAAAACATCAAAGCACATAATCTTGGGCCATGGTGACACCAAATAAAATACACACTTGTGCAAGGAAAAGTAAGAAAAACCTCAGTTTCTCAGATAAAGTGTTATCCCTATACTGTTCTATTGAAACTCTCCAGTAACTACTAAGTTGACAAATATTTCAATGGTTTGTAGAGTTGTGAGGGTACCTGTGGATCTTTAGTACAAAGCTGCACACTACTGGCCACCTCTCTTGAATACTTAAATAAGACAGTCACAAAGACAGACAGTAAAAACTTGATTCTAGAAAAACTTGATTACATGAAATTCATCAGTTACAGGAAGGTGACCAAAAGAAGTAAATCTGCTTGGCTGATTAATGATGGGATGGACAAAAGGAATGGAAAGGGGGAGAAAAAGAAACTGCAGCCTTCACAATTATCTCTGGAAAATGCTGTAGTATTTATGTGCTGCTTTGGACGAAAAGGGAGCACTAAAGCATATACTCAGTTGTCCTCCTTCGTTTCCTTGGGGATGAATCCAACAATACTCTAAAATACACTAAACTACGGCCCCTCCCCTTCCTCCCCACATATAAATTTCTTCTAAAAAGATGCCATCCATATACACATGTGTGGGATAAAATCTGGGGAAGGGAGGAAGAGGGCTTTACAATACTGTACCACAAATAAAGAATCAGGAAAAGAGTGATCAAAACAACCTTGGTAGCTTCCATGATGATTTTATTGATTTTCTCCTTATCCAAACCCTCCATTCCAGCTTTGTTATCATTAAGGCCCATTCTAAGTAGAACTCCATCACTGCAAGAGCTTTTAGCAACTTTTTTCATGTCGTCCATTGTACTTCTTGAAAATAAGTGCCTGTTTTAAGACTTAATACCTGGAGGAAAAAAAAAAGTAATCAAATATTCATGTTCCAACTGGACAATAACAATAATTAGATTTTGGAATTATTTTGCTTTATTTATTAAATAAGTATTTTATACTTATTCAGAAAAAAACATATTTATTGCAAATATGAAGACTTGTATACCTGCAAAGTGGCTGACCTACCGCACATACCACATCAAACTATCTGTAAATCTATCAGTGTTTGGAGACATTAAGACTATTTTATTATTAAATTAAAACAAGTTTCCTTTAAAACCTCCCTTATAGAAATAATTGAGAACAAATGAACCTCAGGTAAAGGCCAGTACCTTATATAAGAACATGATATTTGTGCCTGTACATTATCCTGTCAGACGAAATATTACTGCCTTAAATAAAAAATACTGCTCATTATTCCATTAAAAGAAAATAAATGCAATATTTAAAATATAGCTCATATTTAATATTTTAAAAATATTTAAAATACTGCTTATTTGGTCATCATCCCTGCTTTAGACAAGCTGTAGAATCCTTTCCACTAATTTCTAGCTCAAATTCAGAACCTTTGCTTCAAAACTCGTATTTTAAAAAAAGATGGCTTCAATTAAAATTTTTTATTAAAACCCTGATTCAGGATAGAATTCATGCACCATTTTTCCCCATTAATGTGTTGAACCATGGTATCTAAGTAGTGGAACTTACCAAGCCCTTACTACACAACTACAGTCATTGGTAATTTCTTATACACGCAGATACTTCCAATATGTGAACGGCTGACATCTTCCCTTGTTCACTATGAAAGTAAATTGCTGAATCCTCAATAGGCTCTAATTATACAGTAAACTGTTTAGTTATTAAACTGATCTTAAAAAAATAAAGCAAGCAAATTTCACGTTCTGTAGTATGAACCGGTGGTCTTATTTATGTCAAACATGTAGACTCACAGAATAGTTTGAGTTGGAAGGTCACCAAGTCCAACCTCCTGCAATGAGCAGGGACATCTTCAACTACATCAGGCTCAGAGCCCTATCCAACTTGCCATCAGATGTTTCCAGCAATGGGGAATCCACCACTTCTCTGGGCAACATGTCCCAGTGTACCACCATCCTCACTGTAAAAAGCCATCTAATCTATACCAATCCTCCTCAGTTTAAAACCATTACCCCTTGCCATATTGCAACAGGTCCTGCTAAAAAGTCCAAGTGTGCTAATGACATAAATTATTTAACATGTAT
Source organism: Toxostoma redivivum (assembly GCA_013397375.1). Classification (NCBI taxonomy): domain Eukaryota; kingdom Metazoa; phylum Chordata; class Aves; order Passeriformes; family Mimidae; genus Toxostoma; species Toxostoma redivivum. The sequence continues at coordinate 62,187 of VXBI01008678.1, read as the reverse complement.
TTATTACTGAAAAAGCATACAGAAACAATTTCTTTCTACCCCAAGTCACCGAGTCATAAGCCACTCCAGTTTTACTGTCATGCAGAATGGACATGCACTCCTCAACTTCACACTGCTCCCTGTGACAGGAACCCTTCCTATTTGGAGAAGCCCCACCCTTTTAGGTAAATACACCACCCTTCTTATTCACAAAATACACAAACCTAATAGTGTGTCATTTTTCCTTTAAATGCCCCTTTCCCATGCCAGGACTTCAGTGGCCTCATTAGCAATCAAACACAAGAAGACCGTTATGTATTTTTGCATTTAGAGGTGAATTTTTGTTACCAAAGAACCATGGGAGTAACTTTTAAAATTAATGATGGCAATGTTTATATTTTCCTGAAATTCTTCTACTGAAACATACTAGCCAACTGAAGTAAAGAAATTAAAGAAAGCCATGTTTACAAAAAACATTCTGTCAAAAATATCCAGATTTTAATCACGTGCTATCAATCCACATTATTATTTATGGTGTCTGCTGAAAAATGCAAGCTCAGTTACATAGTGCTGTGTTTATATACAGTGAGTTGTATTACAAAGAACATAAGTTGATATAGAGATCAGAACTCTTCTTAATTCTTTAGGAGCACTGGAGCTTCTGGGAATAGGAGTGGCTTCATAGTTCTTAAGTGTATTTATCAAATAAAAGACTACAATACTAACATCTTCAAAAATTTTTCAGCTACAGTAGGAAAATCTCTTACAGTTAACATACATATTTATCAGAACAGGTTTGTTAGACTTCAATCAAAGGAAAAAGCACAGCATCCAAAACAACATTACAAATTTCATCTCGTGCTCATGAACACCCCTGCCTGAATAAGCTCCCAGTAATTTCATTGTTAGCTTCCCAGTAATTCCATGGCAATCTCTGGTATGTAATGGGCAACATTTCCAAGGAATACTTTCATCAAAGTAAATATCCCTCCACTATTCTCCCTGCTTCTTTTATCACTCATTGCCTTCAAGAAACAGGAATGAACACAAACTTGCTTCCATTTCTTATTCTAGTATTTTCAAAATGTTTTCAGCTGTTCCTTATACCTGAAAGCATCTCTCTCCCTAGCGTGTACTAATCTTTTCCCCTCCTCATTCAAAGCACTCTTAAAGGCTCAGCTAATAGCAGAGGCTTTAAAAACTAATTTATGTTAGTCAAAAAGTCTTCTCTATCTCATTGTTATGTATCTAACAACCAAACAATACCATGATAATCAAAGTGACGGAAAAATAATTACTTATATACAGTCCCATAAATGGTGATCACCTGGTGTATTTTATCTTTTGAGCTTATTGTGTGGAACAAAGTATATTGTCAGTCTCAGATGAGAAAAGATATAAGTATCTTAGCAGAAATTAAGAGGAAAATATTTATCAGAGGACATGACATTAGTTCTATACCAGAGCTTACAAGTGTACAGAAAGGAAAACATGAATAACAGGTGATATAATTTCCAGCTGCTTAATATGAAAAGAACCTGAACATTATCTTGGTTTCAAATGAATAGGCCTGAAAAAAAACCCATAAAATATTTAACATATTGAAATTAACCACAATAGCTACAATAAGACAACTGATATACTACTGTCAGATAAAACCAGTGCTCATTTGCCATAAGTGAAAATGAAAATATTTAAATGCAACAGAGAAGCAGCAGAGTTTTAAACTGTGCAAAATGTGAACAAAATGTCAATGTAGAACATAGTAACTGTTTCAATTAGGCTAGGGAAAACACTGAACTTGTGGTGACAATTGTTTTGCTAAAAAAATTTGGAAAAAGTGGGTAATGACTAGAATCTAATGAAACAGTATACAAAGAGCGACATACTTTTGACATGCTGGTACCCTCAAGAAGCTTTTGCGAGAGCAAGCTGCTTCCTCTAACACAAAGCATAACATCCCTCTCAGTATTGTAATGAGCAAGTAGGGTGTGAAACGAGAGGAGTCTATGAAGACAGTCTAAAATAATACACTACCCTATTATTCCTGTGATTGGGGAATAGGGGGAAGCAGGAAAATCACATGTAAGTGGAAGGAGATAATTTTCCAATTTCCAGGGAAGGACTTCTAAAGGTAAAGACTTTGGCAGTGAATGCAACAGTTAATGCAAAGCAAACCAGCAAACAAACAAAAATGTTGAGAAGAACCACAAAATACCATTACTGTGTAGAACGTTTATGAGTAAGCTGGGATGCCTACAGGTGGGAAAGATCACTAATTAAACTGTAATCAAGCTCTTCTACAATCAGGCACAGAAACTAAACTGAACTAGTAATACAGTTATATAGTATTTCAAAGTGTCAAGAGAATTGAAACAGCAATAAAATTAGAGCAATAATTTAATTTCAAGTGCCTCTACCTTCATTAAACTTTAGTATTTTTTAACAATTTTTATTGAACAGTTATTACAGTTATTAACAGTTTTTATTGAACCAACCTAAAGGAAATGGTTTGTATTTGATCCTGTACACTCCTCCAACTTGTCTTCATTTTAAAATCCTCTAATTCCAGCAACAGAAATTTTGTATACTGTGTGAAAAGTTAAATGCCTTTATATTACAGTTTCCATGTAATAAAATAATGAAAAAGATATAAACTATTTCTAAGAATATTCAGGTCAGTAAGTGTAGTGTTACTATGTAAATTATTAACATTTGCAAAGTATGTTAACAGTTTGTCTTTTGTTGACCATGTTAATAACATGGAAGAATTATTAAGACTGGAAAATGACAACAGTACAGGAAAGCTTGAAAAATAATTTATTTGGATACTGAGTTATTGTTTAATGCATGTAAGTTGTGTATCTATCCTCATAAATAAAACAAATTCTGATATCTTTGCTATCACAGATGCTCATGACAATGTGAGGTGCAAAGGAGTTACCAAAAGGTACAATTGTCTACTTAGCCTAGAGCTCAAAAACTAAACAAAGGAATCAAAACATATAGGACAGACATAAAGGACTCTTACACCCTAACTGTCCTAAGTAAGTCTTCATGATATGTAAAAAAAAATGAAATAAATGTTGCAAATAGCAATACAAGTATTAGAGACTCTTTCCCAAGCGATCTTTCAATTACTATCTTCAGGATAGCTAAAGCAAGGATCTAAATTAAGTATTTTTCTTAATTTCTGTAAAGTATATAAAGCCTCCAATAACATTGCATCAAAATCTGATACATCATTTACTATACCAAGAGCCCTAAATAAACTTCCTATTTTCTCTCAATTAAAATATTTCAGAATTCCTTTATTTAAACCTGCCATTATAATTTTAGCAAGAACAAAGCTAAATTGTTAAACCTAACTTGATTTACATATGTAGAGAACAAATAAAGCAATAGCTTCTGGAATCCTGTTGTTACATAGGTTACATCAGAAGAAAACCAACATCATCCATCATTTCAATGACAAGGTCATGGTGTTAATAGTTCTGTAAAAGCACTGAAAATACAACAAACAATTACAAAGTTAGTATATCATCCAGTTTTGACCACAAAGAATCACTCCTCAGGGTTTTGGCTAAAACCCTGTGGTGTAGTACAGATCTCCATTTCCAAAAGTTACATGCCACTGAAGTTAGGACTGTACCAAAAATACCAGGGAGAAGAAAAAGACAGAAAAAAACCTTCCTTTCAAATAATCCCATGTTTTTATTTTTCTTAGGATAACTTAACACATAAGTGACCCATTATCAAAATCTACTGAAGTATGGAGCACTCACTGCAAGTGCGGGTGGAAAAATTTCTTCCTTAAAACCATTAAGATATTCACATCCATGTAGAAGATAGTGGTGAATAATATGAAACTTCTAGAACATTTCACAAGCATTCAACAGATCCTCAAAAGCCAAATATTAAATACTCTAGCTCTGTTATATCTTCAGTAAAAGGGCAATTCTGTAGGTCAAGACTCAAAAAACTCAATTTCAGTTACATCAAAAACTTTGCTGTGCCATCACCTCACCATAATAAACAACCAAGCCAATCAAAAACCTCATCAGCCAAAAGAAGCAACATGAATAAAATAAGCAAGCTGGATAAGTATATTTTCCTAGTGAGAATGCTTCCAAGAAAAGAGGTTAATAATAAGCATTCTTTGGCAGTAACTTTCTTTTGTATTGACATGGAATTCAGCCTAGCATTGTAAACAGGTTCTTATACCAAAGTCTTTAAACCAATGGGCAGTTAGTATTCTACATCTCAAAGAGGACAGCTCATATTCACCTATTTGCAAAATCTTTTGGTTTATGTAAATGTAATATATAAAATATACACCAAAGACATTATGTAGAAAATCATACACATACTGAATAAAAGTATAAGAAATCAAGTCTTTAAAAATAAACAAACCAACTACAAAGTGCCAGCACAAATCATAAATTAAAACCAACCAACCTAAGGAAAACTGTTTTGAGAAGAGATGTGGAAAGCTGTTACACTCTGCTATAAGTGAATGGGGATACTCTGTAAAAGAAATTCACTTGTACCAAAGAATATACTTCACAAGTATGCATGAAATAATTTATCTACTTCGTTACTTTTTGCCAAGCACTGACCAGAACAAAAAAGCCATTCAGACTGATCCAAGAGTAACTGTCATTCTCAACCTTTTAAATGTCTCCTTTCCACTGGAAATAATTACAGCTGGAAGCCACCTCAAAACAAAGCTTCTGGGTATTACTGAAACAATACCATACGTAATAAATAAGAGAGACTACATGAGACCTTCCCAATAAGGCCAGAACTCATTGAAATAAGCATTTTTAATGGACCACATTTGGGTTTTACTCCAATTGCTAATTTAGATTGAACTCGTAGCCAGGTAGTACACCTCTTATTCTACTCACTGCAGAGAAGTATATTCACCCTTGCCAGGCACATAACACATGCACTGTTATATAACAAAACCCATCTACCTCACTTTGGTAAAGAAAATCATGTACCTGTAGTTAGGCCCTTTGAACAGTAGGTTCCCCACAAACGCATTGCTAATTTCTTAAATTTCTAAGATAATAACATAAATTAAACAAACTAGGAAAATTCAACCGTTCTACAGTATTCTCAACATTTCTGGTATTTCAAAGGTCACACTGCAAACCCCAGCAGTGATTTTATTTCATATTACTTGATTTATCCATTATTTGGATAAGAAAGTTATCACAAAACAGTAACATTATATTAATCCTAAAATATCCTGAGTTGGAAGGGACCCACAATGAGCATTGAAGTCTAGCTCCTGGTCCTGCATAAGACAACCCCGAGAATCCCACCATGTGCCTGAGAGAATAAATATGGATAAAAAGTATGCATATTGCATACTTCCAAAAAAAAAAGTGCACCAATCTTCTGTAAACAATCATTTGGCAAGGAAACATTCTGGCAGACTGGATCAAATTTAGCAAACTCTAACTCTCATTTCCCATGAAAACATGTTCCTCTGACTTAAGTATCAGTTGTTCTGAAGTCTCTCTCTCAGCAGGCAAATCTTCACCAAAGACATGTTCAAGGAAGCACATCAGACTGTCCTTCTAACAATCTGCTCGGTTCCTCTTAGCCACAGGGGGTTTAATTTTTACTAGAGGCTTGGTTTCTGAATAGCCCTGAGAAGACTACTGTCAATTCTAATACTGTAGTGATTTACAGGAAAAGAAACGGCAGAAAGAACTGCACAACAGTGTTATCAGCATTTAATACATATACATTTAACACATATGGTGTTAACCACATAGATTCCCAACTAGAATGTTCGAAACCACTGTTTCACTATTCTCTCTCTCAAAATATAACACTAACAAGTTCCTTAGAAAAAAGAATCTTGCAATAAAGACGTAGTATCTTTACAAATGTAATAAGCCAGAGCACATGATTAATACTGAAGACTGGGCTAGAATTCATGGAAGTGAAAACACCAGTGCTCAAGCTGACACACACGAAATGAGACTACTTTAATGCTGAGCAGCTGACTCAGCATTTTACAAAAACATAGATCCCATACACGAACCTGGAATTAGCCCTGAAAAAACAACGTCCTAGAATTACATCTTCTGTATACTCATTGACTTTAAGATGTAACAAATTACAGACAAATCCATCCTTTTAAACTTCAGATAATTCACACTGAAAATAAAGAGTTAATAGAGACTGCTTCTGACAATGTTCAAAAATAAATGTGAAAATAGTTTATGCCATTTACCAAACTGAATGATTCTTTGCTTATCTGAAGAGTGACAAGTAAAACAAGTGGAATACTCATTCCCCATCAATTTTCTGTAGGTAAGATGCAACGCAACTCTGTTCTAAATTCTGCTTTCAGTTTCTCTGTCAAAAAAAATCCTCATGCCTTCTTCTTCTATCTTCTGCTTCTGTTCAGTATTTTAAAGGACCTTTACAAAGATTTATCTCAAGTCTTCAACCAGGTTTTCCTTGCACTTCTAGATTACTGAAAACAAAGGCTTTAGCCGTTTAATCCATAAAGAAAATAATGAAGGCACTGAAGACTCATCAGTAAAAACTACACTAGAGGTAGTGTAGTTATCTGCAACCTTGCTTCTACAGACATGTTTAGTGCCAACAGATTCATATACGGTTTATTTTAAATTTTTTTACTTCAAAATAAAAGCCCAACACAATGATCCAGAGAGAGCAAAATTCTGTTAGAATAAAGTGTCTGAATCATTAATATTTCTGAGCCTATGTTATTAGGCAATATGCTATGGTGTAACAGAGCTCCTTTAAAGGTCCTCCAAAGTAAAATAGTCTTAAATTTCAGAACAAACATAATGGTAGGGATGAACACACTAGAAAGTGACGGAGATTCTGTTTTAATAACATAAAATGAACCCCACAACAGAAGTCATGTCAGTGGACAAAAAATATAAAGATATAAAGGGGGAGAAAAAAAAAATAAAGGTATTTATAGTTACCCACTTGGCAGTGCTTATTATGACAGACATCCCAAGAGGTAAAACTCAACGCTCCCCATTTTCGTACTACAAGTAGTACATAAGCAATACAGAACACTATCTGTTCTGCTGTTCTAAAAAAGGTGATTACTATTTCCACTTAAAACAGTAATCTGCAAATTTCTTGCAATCCCTAAGACACTAGAAGGGATACAGACCAAGTACAGGGGCATTTGCTATGAAAGAACAAACACAGCAATGAAGCACAAAACAAAGGCTCAGTAGAAAAGGTATAGAAGAAGCTAGAGAGGAGCGAGTGCATCTGGATACCAGTATGATTTTCTACATTTACTATGCTTTGGTTTATATCCTAAATTGGTCTTGACACAGGCAAACTTTATTCTTTTCAAACTATACATAACTGGAAGTCTGCTCTTCCAGAGTACACCTGCTAAACAACAATTGTTAACGTAGGTGCCCTCTAAACAATCAAACTGCTGTACTCTGAAAAAAACACCTCTCAAAACGTATGTAAGAAGAACTTCAAGTTCTCAACAATAAATCTTTCCTTTACAAATCTACTCTCACTGCACCCCATGCTTGCTGGTAAGGGTATGGCCTTATCTCATTAAGAGTAACAGACAGTTTTTATTAAATGGTCAGAACATTGGAAAGAGGAGGTAGTTTACATAAGGTATTCACAATTGCAATACAGCTTTTGGAAGAACGTAAACTGGTGACACTGTGTTGAAAAACAAGATATACTAGGAGCACGTGGCAGATGTCAACAAAAACCTATTGCCTAGAACAGCCAATGTCTTATATGAAAAGCTGAAAAGGCAAATCTTTTAGCATTCAATATTTTTTCATTTAAAGTTTGTAAAATGCTAGCCACAAATAATAAACAAAACAAATACTCTCTCTAAAAAGGACAGATATATTTATTGAACAACCTGAAAAAATATCAACCCAACGAATTTTTAGTTTGTAACACCTGATTGATTCAATGTTCTGGAGGGAGAAAAGAAAAAGCAAGCTTCCTCTGTAACTAAGTGAATAGTTTCAGATCAAAAGCATGACAGGGAATATCACTATACACACCAGTGCCACTGCTAAAAGGACTTGCTCAGACATGTCTCTTCAGCTCCTGCTCCTAAAAAGAAGTTCATTCAGAATTTGACTGGGAAAACACAACTGGCTTTACAGGTAATGCCAACTAACTTAAAAAACATATTGCAGAGAAAAACTATAGATTATTCTCATACATATCAATACTTACAAAGCTTGATTGACAAATATGGTATATTGAAACTGACACTAAGGAGAAAAAAATGCACTTGGTTTCTTCCCAAATAGATAGTGAATCAAAGAACATTGGCTTTTGGCAATATTTTATATATTAGTAAATTATCTAAAGTAGCACCCAGAGTAGACTTCTGTAAAAATTTTTCCTGTCCATTGCAGTGATTACACAAATATTAAGATGTTTATGACTATTTTTTATTTCTAATAGTTGAGGATAATGATGCTGCCTTTTGAATCACCCTCAGTTCTGCATTCATTGTAAATACCTCTATATCTGAGATTTTGAGCAGGTATGAATATTATTTAACTTTTAACTGCTATATATAGAGAATGCATATAAGCAGATGTGTCAATGCTCTTTCAAAAAAATAATAAACCCTCAGTGGAAACTTTCAAACAGCCTAGCACGGGAAAATTACACAATGATTTGTCATAACGAAGAAGTCAGAGAAAGCAGAATAGTGCAGCACTGCTCTTGCAACAGTAACAGAAGCGTATCTTCCCAACCCGAAATTTCCTCGACCAACATCCTTTAACACACTTTTCCCCCACGCAAGAAATCAGGAGAAAGGAGATCTGAGAAACTCATCTGAGTTAGTACAAACCTTAAGTCTTTCCCAAACCATTACATCCGCTGTTCACAAACCATTAAGCGACAGGTGCAATAGGGTGGATTTTTTTCCATTTTACGAATATACCTCCGCCCATAAATATAGACGAAAACACGTATTTCAGACTAAGTCTGAAGAAAAAAGTCACGGTTTCGTTCCCTAAACTACGAAAGCAGTTTGCTAAATGGAAGACAGGACACCCGTAGTACCTGGCAGCCGAAGCCGAGCGCTGATCCATCACTCAGCCTGCTCTGCCCACCCCGCGCCTTTGGGCACCGCCGAGGAAGCAGAACCCGGACGGTCAGCCCTACCCTCTCGTTTCAGCCGGAGCCGGCAGCATCTCCCGCCCCTCCCCGCCGCTCCACCATCTTTGTTTAGGGAAAGGTTTGGCGCTCATTCCCCTCAACCTTTCCCCCCTCCCTCGAGTCCCGCCGCTTTGAGGCGAGGAAGAGAGACTACATCTCCTCGTCCTTGAAAGCAAGCAGAGCCAGAGAGACATTTCGCTTCGCTAAAGATAAAGAAAATACCTCTGCACAAAAGACAAAGCAAACATTGACCCGGGCAGCCCTTGGTAGCAGAGTTCCTCTCACCCGGGGGCACTGAAGCGAGACCCGTTGGGGCGCCCCGGGAACGACGAAACCAAGATGGCGACCGTGTGCCACAGAAGTGAGACTACATCTCCCAGCACGTCCTGCGGCACGAGTGAGGGATAATGGCGCCCGGACACAGGGTCGGGCAGGGCAGGACTACAACTCCCGCGGAGCGCCGCGGCGGGGCGCTCGTGGATGGTGGCATAGAGCGCCCGCCTCACCTAAAATGGCGGCGGAGGCGGGAGCGCGCTGAGCGGGTGCCTGGCAGGCGGACGCGCGCTCGCCCCTCCTCCCCTCGCCGTCCCGGTGTTGTGGCTCTGGCCGCGGGCGGGGTCTGCGGGGCCGCGGCGAGGGGATCCCGGGGCTGCGAGCCTGGTTGCCAGCCGGTCGCTGGCAGGGGCGGGCGGCGCTAAGTGGCGGCACCCGCTTGAGTAGGGCCCGGNTCCTCGAGCAGAGCCGCGGTCCTCGCCGCCCCCCGAGCTGCCGGCCGCACGCCGCGGAGCTCCGGCGGCCGCGCCAGGAGGGCGTCTCCCCCGCGCCTCGGGTCCGGCCGGAGCGGCGCC
>VXBI01008678.1:38459-52030 GCA_013397375.1 Toxostoma redivivum | reverse complement strand
TGAAATGCTCCTGCGGCAAGAGAAAGCGGGAGGAGCGGAAAAGGCAAGTGCCTATTTTTAAAAATGGCCCTTTAAAAAATAAACATAGTTATTTTCTCTTTTATCGCTGAAAATAAGGTGACTTGCGAGCATGTGTCGGTTTATACTGGGAAATTTTATTGGAGTAGATTGTTGAATTACTTAGTTTTTATACTTCTTTTTTTATTTTGCAGAAAGTATATTCAGAATAGTGTTGAAATATCTGTAAGATTAAAGCACTATGTTTTGAATTTTTTTTCCTACGCGATAAGACTAGGCACAAGCCAACGTAGGAGGCGCGGTATACAGAGATCTTACACTGTCCTGAGTGCCCTGAAAACAGCCATAACTGAGTTCACACTGTTGTGAGGGACTTTGTGAACTCCTTCCAGCCTGAAAAAGTTTCTAACCCCAGAGACAGGAGGAATGGTTACGAGAAGGATCTCTGCTTTCATTTTTAAGATCTTATCTAATAGTGGATGGGGGAAGGAGGGGATAAGATGAATGTGAGATGGTGTTAGAGCAGTTACAATGAGAAATTTTTGTTTGGTGTACTTTTGCTGTTTTGTTTGCGTTTTTTCACAGCAAAGTTTTCCCTGGGTAAGATGCTTCTGTCATTAGAAGGGAAGTAATTTGTGGGATGTAATTAATTTTTGTGTTAGCAAACTAAATAGAAGGTCCAGGTGCTCTTTCTCAGTGGTGTAGCAGGTGAAGCCATAGCTTCAGACATTCTAGCTGAGGTATGTGCAAACATTTTACTTTTCTAGATGATTATGCTGAGTGTAGCAGAGACTATCTTTCCCTGAGAACCTGGAATTTAATCTGAATAGTCAAGTATGGTGAAACCTGTCAAAATGAATATGTTTGAGGGGTAAGGTTACCTTTTGTTAGTTGATACCTCAGTAATTATTGACGTAAAGTAATTAAAATAGAATGGTAGCATACTGAGCTTTCTACTTAAAGAAATATCTATTTTTAATAACTTACTGTGCATAGTTCTAAAATCATAGAAGTAGGCTGCAGTTCACTGTGTGCATCGTAGTTTTATTAGTTATGCCCTTCAGTAAAGAGAAAAGCTACGAAGGAAATGGAGTAATTTGGTAAGAGAAACTTGTTAGAAGTATATCCTGCTGGTCTTTTGGAAAGTTGTGAAACTCTAGGCTTTTTTCCATTGTGTTTCCGGCTAGTGATTTTAAGGTGGATACAAAGAAAGAGCTTCAATGGAAGAGGTTTTCAGGAAGCAGAAAATCTAGATGCTTGGAAACATACTGGTCTTTTCTCTGGCAAAACCTCGTGCCTACCTAAGTATATTTTAAGGAGCCTCTTAATTCACGGGACATTTGAATTACAACAGCAAGCTTTGATTGCAACAGCAGATGCAAGATTCACTGCTATATATGTTTCTGTTAACTTTTTCAAAGACGGAAAGGTGTTTTTCCATGCTTTTTTTCCCCCCCACAGGATAACTTTGGACTCTGTCTTTCACATCCTGGGAGGAGCTGGGAACATGAGAGATAGGAAAAGAGGGAGGCAGGAAATATTACACCTCTATGACCGCTTGTGCTACCACTTCATGCACTAAGCACACTTGAGGCTTTCTTTAAGTAATACTGTATTTAGCAATTAGATGTATTAAGAGGTGAAAAAGGGCTTTATATTTTAAGAGCAAGTCAAGGTCTTGCCGACATTTGAAAATTGTTAAGAATTTCTAAGTTACAATTTTTTTCCTTAGACATCATCATCTTAGTACTAAAGTTAACAGGTAATTATGGAATATGTATTAATTAATGTATGTAGTATGAAGTGGGAATGAGACAGTTAGTTGACTTTCCCCCTCATTTTTTAGATTACAAAATGATGAATGATGGATAGACTTAAATGTTAACCAGAGTTTTTCATAAAAGAAAAATTTTTTTCATTTGTCAAAATCAAAGAAATGCTTGCATAAGATATGTTTAAATGGTCTTGTTTCTATTTTTATCAAATTTATAACATTTCCACTATGATTGATTAATAAGTATTAGTGTATTGTCAGAATTATAGGATAGTCCTGATTGTCTTCCAGTGTCAGATGATTCTATGAAGTTCATATGATTCTACCAAGTGCTGTCAGAAAGGTGTTGCAAATATAAGAATAGTAATCAGAACTTTTGGTAGTTTCTTACTAGATCTCTCTAGAATTAATCCAGAATTTATTCCCGGATGTTGGTTTTATTCAGTGTATGAATGTGTAGTCCCTAGAAAAATCTGACTAGCAAAAAATATGATTGGATGTGTACTGTAACCAAGTATCTTTTAGTGAAAGTATTTGGAATTAAAACCTAAAGCAGTATCTATGGGCAATATTAAATGAATAAAGCACAGAGTCCTCTAGGCAATAGTTATTTACTGTACTGTGGGATAATGGCATGGTTGTATTTATATGAGGAGAACTTGATATAATATTTTATGTAAAATAAATTATTCTGTGTTCCGACTAAGTCTTTTGGCCTAGCTCCAGATTTTAAATCAGGTGCCTAAACTCACCGTAGTCATTAATGTTTGTTTTGTTTTTTTTTTTCCCCCCTCTTCCCTGTTTTCCTCAATTTATGTTATCAGTATGTTTATTGCCTTTACTGTAACTGGCCTTGGCAGTTCAGTTGAAATCCAGACATTTGTTGTCTTATTGACCCTTCAAAACAACTGCTTTTTTTGTTGATTTAGGAGTTTGTAAAATTCTTCTAGGAGTTTTGAGCAGAAAAAAAAGTTCTTATTTGGGAAGAACTTGTAAAAATAAGTTGCCTTTTTCTAGCCTAGAAAATATCCATCATTCTTCTTTTATTGTTGTCTTTCCATTGGCTGATCTGTGGAAAATTTTTTTACAGTGGACCAACTACATTCATGGGTGGCAGGATCGATGGGTAGTTCTGAAAAGCAGCACACTCAGTTATTACAAGTCTGAAGATGAAACAGAGTATGGCTGTAGAGGCTCTATCTGTCTCAGCAAAGCTGAGATTACAGTAAGTACAATTTTATTATTGCCATCATTCATGTTTTGAGGTGCTATATATTTGTGTGTTGAAAGCAAACATGTAAAGTAGGTTTAATTCTTTTAGGTTATCTACTTATGACAGTGGCATCAGTGGAACATTGTGGAGCAGGGCAAGGAATTTCTAATGCGAAAAAATTCTTCTAATTTGTGGCTTCAGCAAGCAGCTTTTCATTTCTTACATTAGAGGGTTTTGTGGGTGGATGGACTGTCTGCCTCTGAAGGCTGCAAAGTTTTTTTCATGGATCAGTTTGACCCTAGACCAACTTCCCAGAGGAGGTACCCATCCTTCACAATCTTTGCTCTAGAAAGAAGATGGTGGTTCTTTGACTGTGGTTTTACTTTCTGAACACAACTCTGTAGGTTCCCAAAAGAATATGTTCTTCTCTGTGCTTCTTTCTCTTAACAAGTTAGTAAGTTGCTGTTTTTGTCAAATGCTAAAAGAAGATCTAGAATAGACTGGTAAGAATAAAGAGCCTATATATAAATGAGTGTAAGTGTTATGAGGAGCAGCTGAGGCGGCTGGAGTTGCTTAGCCTGGTGAAGAGGAGGCTGAGGAGGGACCTTATTGCCCTCTACAACTACCTGAAAGGAGGTTGTAGCAAGTTGTATTTCAGTCTCCCAGGTTGGAAGTGGAAGGATGAGAGTAAATACCCTCAGGTTGTCTCAAGGGAGGTTTAGATTACACAGTAAAAATGCTTCATAAAATGGCTGTAAAACATTGAAACAGAATGCCCAGAGTGCTGGTGGAGTTACCATCCCTGCAAGAGTCAAAAAAAGTGTGGATATGGCACTTGATGGCATGGTTTAATGGTGAACAGGGTGGTGCTGGTTAATGGCTGGACTTGATAACATTAGAGTTTTTTCCCAACCTTTATGACTCCATGAAATCTTAAAAAGATTAATTTGCCTTAGAATATAAAGAAAAAAATCTGCTTTTTTGGCTTTCAGAATTACAATACACATAATGACTAATGGTTGTCAAAAAGCATGCTGTAGTCTTTCTGAAATACCATTAAATAGTCTGTCCAGTTATGTGATTTAGAATAGAAATAGCTGGACTTTCATGTAGCACACAAATTCCTAAAGTAGTAGTGTTAAGTCTTAGCATATATGTTCTTATTCCACCAAATACGCTGAGTTTTTTCAATCTGAATTAAGGACAATGAACAAGATGTATTCTTCCTTACTAATAATCAGCTTACAAATAGAATTTTATTAAACACCTCTTGGTTTGGAAAAAAAACCAAAAGACTGGATTGATTATATCACCTGGATTTATTTTGGAGAAAAGCTTGTGAAGAAAAGGAGGTTTTTATGTTTAAATGTCTGGCAAATATTTTAGCCATCTAAAAATTTAAGCAGATCGTGTAATGTATTTAACTATTTTTTTAAACTGTCCCCACTTATAAAACTTCCTCACGATGTGGCTTAATCAGGAATTTATTGTACACCACAATCTCTAGGAATTCTTACTGGGGTGTATCTATGGCAGTCTGTTGAGCCTATGATGAGAATTTCCAAAAATCTCTCAAGAGGCAAGAGCTTAGCATACCAACCAGGCAGAGACAGGAAGGTGCTGGCAAGGATGTAGCCAAAGGGCCTCTGCAGCCATGCTGTACAGCACATCTCAGCAGCCTGAATTCCAGTTGTGGTGGTGGAGTGAGAGATTATAGTGATACCGCCGTTGCTGCTGGAATATTTTGGTACATGGCAGTTTACAAAGGGAAACTGGCGAGCATGTCTTCAGACTAGGATGTATGTAACACTGGAACTTCTTACAGATAACTTTTTTTTTTCTCTCTGACACTTGTTATATCTGATAACCTGGAGTTGAATTGATGCATCTATTTTTAAGTTCTTGAACTTCCTGAATACATGGAGAAAGAATTAAAAGCATCACAGTTCTAAAGGTTAATCGGATATTTTAGTTCAGTTTTTGTTCAGGCTCGTGCTTTCTGAATGGGATTTGACAGTTCAGTTGATAGATGGTAACCCTGAAAGCTAATAAGTTCCAGTTAGTTATATCTAGCTGCAATTAAAATTATTGTTGTGGTCATTGTAGAAGTTGAGGAATACTGTTGGATCATTTCATGTATCTAGGATATAGAAATGTATTTTTGAAACTCTTGTAATTATTCTTTGTTTTTCAGAGGTTATCCTTTTAAGTCGGAGTTTTAGCATTGATGTTTCTGGTTTGATAGTTGTTTAGTAGCAAATTGAATTTTTTTTTTTAATTGACATTTTCAATTGAAAATAGATTATGCTCAAAGATAAATGTTTAAGATAAAATGTTCTTCCTGAGGTACATAGTTGATCTTTACTTCTATATCTTTATAATGTCTTCAGTAACTATAAGCTTTCCAGCATGTATTTAAATGCATAGGAAAACACCAATAGCTAATAAAATAAGTGTTGAAATGATGCTGTGTGAAAACTGTCAGTGGAACTTATTATTTGCTGAATGATTTGAAATTAATTTGGTAAGGTGGAGATCTCAGGTTTCTTATTGGCATAATGTTCAGTTGCACCAATTTGATGTAGTTGAGATCTTAATCTGTAGTGTTTTTCAACAAACTTACTGTAAGTTCAGTTTCCCTTGATATTACTGATCCAGAGTCAGATGTATTAACTAATTCTATCTTAATCTGTTGTATTTCAGTAAAGTTTTCTGTAGTATGAGATGTGTTGATGACTGTAATGTTCCTTTATAGGAAAGGGTGCTGAATTTTCATAAAGCTTTCTTTTAGGCACTTGGATTAGGTATGCATTTTTTAATCCAATGGGGAATGTAATGATTTTCTGTGAATAATTAATTCTACTGTTATTATAGAATTACCACATTTTGTTAAAATATAAGCATGAATTTGGAAAGTTGCTGTTGCTGAGTACAGTCTTACTGTACTTTCAGCGATTAAGTCTAATTATAAGTTGTAGTATTAACTGAGACATGAATGTTATATGCAGAAGCCCACAGTTTATTCTGCTCTTGTTTTATCATTTGTATTGCAGTGGGTAGGGATTGGTAGATAATTTCACAGGGATATTTTGTAAGACACTCATCTCTTCCCTTTATTTGATGGAAGAACGCTAGTTAAATTCATGCTTATTAGTATAGCTTTTTTGAGTGTTTCAAGTGCAGAATTATATTGTCATCTGTCCAGAACAGGTATGGCTGTGTGACAGTAGCCTTTCATTGAACTAAAAAATATGGGATCCGGTTGGACTACTGAAAAGAGCTGATTTCTCTGGAATAGGGGAGCAAAGGATGAATATTTATTGTATACTGACTGGATTACATCAAATAATGAACTGGCCATATGAATTAAGTTTGGGGAAGGATGGTGAAAGTCAATAAATGATGCTGACTGAATTGCTTCTGTCCACATAAGACAAAACATCTCAAAGGTGTTTAATTGGTTTATAACAGGTTGGAGGCTGAAACTGAAGCTGAAAGTTCTGCTATGTAGTCAGTGAATGAGATGAAATTATGCATGTTATACAAACCTAATATATGGACAAACTTAAGCCTTGTTGTATTAATCTAGCCTGGGCATACTAAATTACTGCTGTTGATGGTAGTCAGTGATAGTTGGCCTTTATTAAGGATACCCTTCTTTATTTTAAAGCTTTGTAGTTCTTTCATTCTTGAAGTCAAACTTCCAGTGGGGAATTCTGTGTACAAGGTTAAGAATGGATGTTCATGGCAATCCTGTAAGTGTGGATCCTTGAGGCATGGTTTGGTGTTGGAAGTTCTAGGGTGTGTTATTAAAAGAGCAAAAGGAAAATGCCCTATAGATCTGGAAGTCCAGCTTTCAGGCAACCTGGTCCATAAGCTTGAGCTGTCTTTGCTTTGATTGCTGTGTCTGTTCTTACAGTGCCATCAGCACTGTTGTACAGAGTGACTTGCACTAATTCATGTAGTCACAGCATGATAAATCAAGAATAACATGGTATGCTGTGCCCCTACTTCAAGCAATCTAAGAGGAAGGCCAACACTAATTTAATCATGATAGGATGTTATGTTAATAGATTTTCAAATCTCTTTATAGAATTCTTAATAGCCAAGTATTTGTGATGAATTCTAGGGGGTTTTGCCTGGTCAGTCTTCTTAAGAGACTGACATGTTTGTATCCAGTAATCAACCATTAAAAGTAAAAAAACTCCACTTTTAAAAAATACGGATATTTGAACAGCTGCCTTTCCTCACTCTAGTAGTATTCTTGTTTTATTTATAGAATGATAACTAACCATCATTGGGCACTTGTGAGAAGAAGTACAGACTGACATTTTTAAAAAGAGATTGGCAAGTTAACAGAAAAATGCTTCATGTGTTCATCAACTAAAACACATGCAGAACCTTCCTATTAGTGTTTTTTCATAGAAATGTCAAGCCCTACAAATCTAAGTAATAAAGACTGTATTTTTGGTTAAAGGAGATGTCAGTGCTATCTTCTTAGTAACATGAAGAACCATGTCTTGCAAAATGACTTTCAAAAATTCCTCTTGACATTAACAGTATATTGATGTGTTTCTTTTACAGTGTGAAATCTAACACTCTTTTGAACTCAGTTGATGTGGTAATGTATAGAAGAAATGAAGTTTGGATTTACTTTTTTTTCTAGCTGCATCAAAATCAATCTTACATATCTGCTTATGATAAAAGAATGCTGTAATTGCACTTTGTATCTATTGTTAGGTTTCCTTGAGTTTATTGCTAATTAAGTTGAATGGGAACTAAAACTAAGGTTTTTGTTTCTGAAAGTTTTTATTTTAAAAGCTAAGCCATAAGTCTATGCCCTGGGCAGGAACACTAGCAGTAAATTTGTAGTATAGTAATTGCTAATTGCTTGGGAAAATATCATTTCCAGCTGTCTGAGGCTGGAAAACAATCTGGTGTAGCATGATGTATGGACATTTAATTGAATAATTAATTTTCTGTAATTTGATAAAGTGCCTTCTCAGCCTTAGTTGCTACTAAAAACATTACATGAGTGAACTATACAAGCCCTAACTAGGTCAGGGTTTATTTAAGACATGTGTCAGTTAGTACTGTTATGCTTTGGTGTGTGTCTCAATCAAGCAGTTAAATCTAGACTAGCGGGAGATTTTTGGCTAAATGTGAAATGGATATTCTAAGTAGAGGAGAATGTGGTTAGGAATACTTACTCATATGTGAAAGGCCTGAGGTGATTTTTTTCTGGAGAGGAAAATGCCAAAGAGCAACAGGATAAGAGAGGAAGGGAAATGGAGTAAATGTCTAGGAGATAATGACACTGGCTGCTGCTGGTATGGCACGTGGAAGTTTCTTGAAATACAGGATTCTCCTGGACAATTAGTTTTCGCATTGACATCCTTTGTACAAATTTGTATATGCCTCTGAGTTATCTGAACCAGCCATTGATGGGTTGATGTGAAGTGAAAGTGTTTGTAAATATCAAAGTTCTGTAAAGTGTTAATATCCTTCAAGCAAAAATATCTGTCAAGCAAAAAAATAATTATTTGGCATGGTAGAGAAATAGATGATTTCTTCTGCAGTGTATGTTAGAGAAATTAAGTCAGAAGTGGAAGAATACACATCCAGATCATCTCAGTGAGGCTATTCTTTGTACTGTGATGCAGGTTCTAAAATTGTTAAAATGTAAAAAAAAATCTACAATGTACATTAACCAAATATTTGATCATTACTTAATATTGCTGAAGAATTAGTCTTTAGTACTTGAATAATCCTGTGTTACTACACTCTTGAAATTAGGGCTGCAATCCAGCAGTATTTCTATCGTCATATTATCAATGAGAATATAATTCCCCAACATGACTTTTTAATTAAGATAATTAAATTCTAATACTGTTCATTATTTGACATAGACGTCAGGGTCATAATTCATGTCTGTGGAGCAGTATATCGGAGCAGTTTCATGCTGTAGAGTATTTCTCACAGGTGTATACCAAATCTTAAATAATTTCAGCATTTTAGGTATTAAAGCTATGACTCTATAGCTCAGCAAATTTTCTGTGCTATTTGCAATCCTTATTCTTCCTCTATCTGAATTTCTGTGCATTTTCATAAGATTGATTTATAGTTGATTTCTTGTTCATGAGTATGGTTGGTTCATATGTCACCCTCTCCAGGGTGTAGTGTTGCTCAGCAGTCCTCCTAGGCAACTTACTGTTGATTATCTGATGTGTCTTGTGATGGCTATTAATGACATTTTCAACAGCTCTATTAAAGATTTGTACAATATTAGACCTCACTTTTGGATACGCATTCATAATATACTAAGTCTAAAGTCAGAATACTTTTCCTCTACTTATGGCAGCCGACCACCTCTTTTTTGATGCTTCCTGAAGTCACTTGCTTAACCACACTTTCTGCTCATACATTAAAAATAGTTTGTCATAGATGACTGCTTGAGTGTTGTTGTCTTCTTCTCCCAGTTCATCTTGTCTCCTCCTTTAGGTATATACTTTAGTTGCTATTTTCCCATGTTCTTGTTGAATTCTAGTTAGGACGAATTCAGTCAAACAGTGTGGCCAATTTTACCACTATTTGAATCTGTTTGAGGTGCCTTTCCTCTCAACTGAAGTCCATCATTCCTTAGTTAACAGGACTAGTTGGAACAGAATTTACTATCCCAGGCCTCCAGGTACTTAACTGAGGTTGTATTGTAACTGATGTCTAATATAAACTTAATAAAGCTTTTAAAGTTGCTGTCTTTTAAGGACAAGCATTGCTCTTTCTTAAGTTCTCTTTTTCAGCTCTTTCAAAACTAATTATATGTGCATATATAGATCTATATATATATCTTTTATCTATATATAAAAGGATTAGAGGTAGCTATGATGACAGAGTTTGGACGTACTATTCAGTTCAATTTTAAACTTTAAAATAAAAGCCTTTAGACTGACATTCATTGGCAACATGCCTTGTCCTTTTAATTAATTCTTACATATTGTTAATTATTGCTATACACTAGTTATTGCACAGTAACCATTATCATTTTGCATTCAAAGCAGTCACTTATCCGACTTACATCCTAAATTATCTGTAACTATACAGTACCATGGAGCCAGTAACATATTTCTAGCCTGATATCTTTGTTCTTGATGGTCCTAGTTGCTGAGGTGAAGGTAGCCTAATTGAAGAATTTGTCAGTCAGGGATGGGGAAGGTTGGATGACAGGACAGGTATAGAACTGAAGTATGCATCTTTTGCCAAAACACACATACAGGCCCAGATTAGGATCTTTTGTAAGCATCTTTTGATTGGAGTACCTGATGCTGGACTGCATGTGGTGTGATGCTGGAGAGGTGCTCCTTTCCCAGGCTGCAGCCTTGTTGCTTCCTTGCCCTGTTGCTCAGCTGTTTGCATTTTTTCTTTTAATTGGCTGCTGCTACCAAGAGCAAAACCAGCCTTCCTGGCTGTGGAAGTTGCATGTTTTCACTGAACAGTGTTTGGGAATTGTTTATGGTTCTGGGGCCGTGGTTTTTCATCTATGTCCATAGTTTTAAGGTGTCTGATAGCTCATGCTTATATTTTGTCATAACAAAGAGACACCTGGTTCCAAGGTCCAGTTCATAGAGCCAGTTTTCATAACAAGTTAATGAGATCAGCTTAGGACTGAGAATTGCATAGTTAACATAAGTTCTGTTGCTAATAATGTTAATACTGCATTTATAGAAATGCTTATACAGTTGTACTGTGTTAAGTTGCTTATGTTTGGATTCAAACCAAGCTAATCTTAAGTCTTAGTGTGGTGCTTTTACAGGTACATTAGGCCTCTGTTCTAGCTGGAATGACACTTCCTAGAACCAGAATTTCTGTTCCCATCACCATGAATATAAGTCCAGAATGTTCTCTGTGTGTGAGCTCAGTGTAGTGCTGTGAAGCATGGCTTTTCTCTTAGGGTAGAGTACCTTCTCTGGATATTCACTCATGATTTTCTTGTGAAATTCCTATTGTTCTGTTGCCACTGGTGTATGTGCCACCCTGCAGTCCATTGTGTGAGGTACAACTAAATTAGTCAATATATAAATAGTTATTTTAGGAGTGCAGCAGTGCAAGTGTGATTCCTGCTCCTATATTTGACTGTCCAATAAAAATAAATTGTAAAAAATATGGCTCAGACAGTGGTTCTGCATTCTCCAAAGTTAATAAAAAATTACTTGGCTTCCTTCCTGATTAATAGCTCTAGCTTCTTGATGTGTATTATGTGATTCGTAAGAAGTTTAATGTGGTGATTTGTAATCAGTTCTAGCTTGATGTTTTTCTATAGTATAATTCTCTTGTTGGTTGATGCATGCTGTTGGTGGATTATGCAGACATTTTATTCCAGCTGAAAAACTGAGAAGTATCATATTAATTTGTCCGTAGGGGATTCACTTTGACTTGGTTCTCACCAAAGCCTCCATTTCCATAACTGATAGTTAGATCTAAAGGTCAGTTTTATAAGTTAGACCAAGTTTCAAATTCCTCTGACTATGTTTAAACAGGATGGGCCTGTTAGTTATATTCTGATTTCTCTGTGTGTGTCTAAATCTGTTAATACCAATTTACTAATCCATGGAACTTTTACATATATCTGTACTCACTAGTAGATCACTTCAGGTGACAGCTACAAGCACTTGCTGGTTTACAACTATTTCAGCCTTGCCCTCTTTCTTCTAGTAACACAGTGACATTCCATGCCTTTGACTAATGTTTAGCTGACATTTCAAGTATATAAGTCTTGCTATTACAAGTAATTGTTTCTGCAGTAGGCACTTGAGAATAGCAGTGTCAGGGGTATGTTTACGTATAAACCAATACAACATACTTGGTACTACCTACTAATTCCACTTCATTAACACAGAAATAAATTGATAAAATACTGATCTAAAAAATCATATACTTTAAGATACTATCCTGTAAGATAGATTAGCTCCTCACAAATAAATATGAAAATTGTTTTTAAATGATCACTTATGCGTCTGAATGTATTTGGCAGGTGTGCAGGAAACTAGATTGACCTGGTTTACACCTGACATCTGTAATTTCAAATTTTAAATGTGATTTCAGTGCTAAAGTATCATTCAGTGTATATTTCATCCAGACTTAAAAGGGCAATTCTCCCATGAGAGAGCTTCTTTGCAATGGATTAAACCAAGCTAATTTTAAATTTGAATGCTATGCTAACAAACTATTTTTAAATTCTGCTTACGTGCTTCTGCTTTCACTGGCCTCTACTTCAGCTAGGTTTTGAAAAGATAAGATCATTATTTAAAAGAAAAATACGTGTTTTCAGGCATTTTGAGAAGAAAATATCCTGACTAAAGATCTGAAGTAGAATATTTGGGTAGTAGCAAAGAATGTAAAAACATTTAATAGGCTTTTATATTTTTATGCCTGGTTTTTTTATAAGTTTTTTTTTCTACATGTGCAAATATGCCATTATGAAAACGTTTTCTTTTTAATGTGCAAATGAGCAAGAAGTTAGATATCCCATATTTTGCCCCTAAAGGTTTATCACAGGCATAGGGCTGTCTTATTTACTTGCTTGTTTGTAATAAGGTTTTCCTACACCATCGGAAAAAAAACCAAAACAAAAACGTACAAATAAATGTAGAAAAATACAGCCAGTAAATATAACTAAAAAAGTGGTTCTTATTGCTTAAGAATAACAAAAACGAAAGGCAGGACATCATAGTCCCGTGTTTTGATAAGGTTTTGACTGGATTTTTGAACTAAGAAAGGGAAACCAGAATTTTGTGTTGTGACTCTTGGTAGACCTAATTTGCAAGACTTGTGGATCTACTTGGCTTTTTGGGGGGCAGCTGGGGGCAAATATTACCAGTATAGGAATTAGTACTTGTAATGTCTTTTGGGACTTCAGTACATTATTAATAAAATGTGTTATAATTAATGAAGTATAGTGCTTTCTTTAACTTGTTCCATCCTGAGACTTAGATCCAGGATAAATATTGTGTTTTTCATTCTGAAGCCAGGTGTCTTCAAAAATAAGTCATAGAGACAGAAGGATCTTGATGAGATCTTATGATGGCACTGACTGTACCTCGTGGGGCTGTGGTCCGCCGTGCAGCCTCTGTCAGAGGACTGTTCCTGTCTGCTGAAAGATGAGTTGACAAGGCAAATGTCCAGCCTGGATGGGCAACGAAGTTTTACAGAAACTTAGGAATAAAAAGTGAATGTATCACCTAGTAAGGAGGGTCAGATCTCTCAGGAACTATTTAAGGGAGTTGCTAGGGCATGTAGGAGAAAAAATCAGGGCCAAAGCTCAGTTCAAACTTAATTTGGCAACTTTTGTAAAGGATAATAAAAATGTTTTTACAAATATATTAATGGTAAAAGGAAGGGTAAGACCAATCTTTGTTCTCTGTTGGATGAGGGACGGAACTTAGTTACTGTGGATGAGGAGAAAGTGGAAGGGCTTAATGCTTTCTTTGCCTCAATCTTTAATGAGATGGTGTCATGGAGCAGAATGGTCCCCCTGTTGTCCAGGAGGAGGCAGTCACAGAACTGCTGAGC
>VXBI01008678.1:0-37850 GCA_013397375.1 Toxostoma redivivum | reverse complement strand
CTGGAGAAAAGGAGACTCAGAGGTGACCTTATCACTCTCTACAACTCCCTGAAAGGTGGCTGTAGTCAGGTGAGGGTTGGTCTCTTTCTCCATGCAACAACTGACAGAAACACAATCTTAAGCTGTGCCAAGGGAAATATAGATTAGATATTAGGAAAGAGTGATTAAAGCACTAGAATGGTCTGCCTGCGGAGGTGGTGGAGTCACCATCTCTGGATGTGTTTAAAAAAAGATTTGATGTGGCACTGGGTGCCATGGTTTAGTTGAGGTGTTGGACATGGGTTGCACTCGATGATCTTGGAGGTGTCTTCCAACCAGTGATTCTGTGACTAACTGTGAGGAGATTCCAGATAGTCCTGCAGAGAACATGTTCAGCTTCAGTGGACACAGTACAGGGCACGGCTGAGCACCACAGCACTGTGTGACATCTGAAGGTAAATGCAAAAATGCTGCTAGCAGTGTGTGAGAAAGAGAGGAGCGAGGAAAAGGTGTGAGAAACAGCTCTCTGGGCTGGAAGAGCTGCTACAACCACAGAGCAAGATCCCCTGCAGCCTATAGAGGAGAGCATTGTGCAGGCATTTTTGCTGTAACCTGTGCAGAGAATCACACCAGACCAGACACCCACGCTGCAACCTGTTTAGAACCCAACTGTGGCTGCTGGATATGTCTTGACAGAGGCTTCAGCCTCGAAAGAGCCCATGCTGTAACAGGTTTACCCTGAAGAATTGCAGTGATGGATGCTATCCTTGCTGGAGCATGTGAAAGCATGAGGAAGGAGTGGCAGAATTAAAGTGGTAGACCATAGCCCTCATTCCCAATCCTGCTGTGCCTCTCTTGTTTCTCACCATCCAACTCTACTTTGCAATAAATTAAGTCAGTTTTCTCCAAGTCAAATCTGTTTGACTGTGCTGGCAGTAGATAAGTGATATTTGTCTTTATCTTGACCCATGAGCGTTTCAGTGACTCTGGAGAGAAATACACTAACTTGAAAGATACTACTATTTAGAAATACACTAACTTGAAAGATACTACTATTTAAGGCACAAATGACAATGTTTTCACTGGTCTTGTCTGGTAAAATTCTAACCATGCATAGTATTATTTGGTTAAACACATACTGTGATTCAGCTGATAGGATTTTTCCATTGGTTATTTTAAGTATTATTCACCATGTAGAGTGCAACTTTAAAATTGTGTCAGTGGTACTTCATTTCACTATTTTTTCTGCTCAAAGTTTTTTCAAAAGTTAGTATGTTTTTAGCCATTTTACATTTGGAAGCAGGGGACGATTTCTTCACAATTTGGATCTCTTATGCTTTAAAAAGAAAAAGCTCTCGTGAATTAAATACTTTCTTTTATTTTAAGATATGCGCTTTTTCAGACTTGTCCGAGATTTTTCATAATCAGAGTCTTTACCAGTTCCAAGCTGGCTTTGCATGGGAGCTGAAATGCAGGTGTCGTCTTTGCTTTTAGAACTAATTCCTTTAGTCACAGAGCACAAATCTTCAAGTAAACTTTTTATTTTTGGGGTTTTGGTGGCACTTCAACATAGGGACATGTAGAATGTGTTCATATAACTTTTTTTTTTTTCCTGATATCAAATAGGTTCTGTTTTTCCTTTATCCTCAGTCAAAGTATGCACTTTGGTGTTAGCTTCAGTTCCCAGTAATTGCAATGTTTTTCTTGCTTTGATACACATCGCTTACTGAGAATCATGGAATGATTTTTTTATTTTCTTTGTTTAATGTTGTTACTTACTACACTGCATTGCTTTCCCTTTTTCTATTCTATCAGGTTACCTGATTTTTAAGGTGCTCATTATTGTATTTCTATAGCTCATCATATGTTGTGCCTTTTCTTTTGTTAATATAGGATATTGGTTTTCCATTGCATCCTAAATTGTCACATGCACATCTCTCCCTTTGTCCAGTTTACTGCCTTCTGTTGTGAATTTTCCTTGCTTATGGGTGAATACAGTTCTCTTTTGAACTTCTATGTTTCAAAAGTAATACCATGTTACAGATACAATTTATTTTATTCTGATCATTGCTTATCTGTCCTTTCTTGTCCTATCCATATTATCCTGGACTGATCATTTGTATTTCCTGTTGAACAATTGAAAGGATAAGAGGTGGTTTTAGCAATTGAGTGAATACATCCAGGTCCAGAACCTCTTGAATGGTCTGTGAAAAAAAATAAGCAATTCTGTAGGTTGGTGGTAATTGCTCTGAACATGTGGTTTTTTTGTGGAGGAAGTGGTAGTTTGTTCAGGTACTTTTTACCTGGAGGATTTCAGGAAGTTGAAGAATAGTGCAAAAAGGATGCCTTTTCTTGAATTCCATGGGAATGGTAAAAAAAAATAACCAGTAGATAAACTGTACCTTGCATTGTAGGACAGTGACACTGTTCACATGGGAAAAGGCCTGTGTTAAGCTCTCTTGAGCTGGAAATGTTGTTTATGAGTAGTTGTAATCTGGCTTGTATCTCATCTTCCCGGGTATAACTTTTCATGTCTACTTTTATCAGAGGAATTTAAGTTGAAACTGGTGAAGTTTGCTATCTTAAGATTTACAGGCTTATTAACATAAAGATCCTTTCAGATAGATAACAGAGTTACAGAGTGCTGTTTCAATATTTCCTCAGCAGATGAAGCAAAGGGCAGAATGCACCAAGTTGTATTCCAAGTGGAAAAGAAGCAATTGCAGGGTGGTTTGTCCCTATACACATGCTACATGCAAAAAAAAAAAAAAAAAACAACAAACTGCAGGCATGAGTTATAGCATTTGCATCAACAAAATATATGCAAAATGCTTAAGTCAGTTTTACTTGATAAGGCTTTTTTGTTTCTTAAAAGCTGAGTATTAGCATTTTTAATAGCTTTAGGTACTCTGATATAAGGCATATTTGTGTAGGCCATCTTTTGAAGAAAAAAACTGAAGTTTGATTACCAAAACTTGAATTTTTCTTAAATTTCAATTAAGTAACTCCTGATTGACACCATACTCAAACCTACTCAGAAAAAAGAATGTGAAGTTCTCTTAACTTGCTATGAGTTGCACTAAGAGAAGCAAAGGGGGAATATCAGGTTTCATGTTTTAGCTTAGGCTGGATGACTAGCAGAGTGACAGAAGCACAGCTTAATAATTGTAATATGCAGACTTGAATTGTATCTGCTATGAACCACCCTGGCTTTCCTCTATAAGGAAAGGACAAAATGCCATTAATACCATTTGGAGTAGTGAGATAGATCAAGAAGTTTCTTCATTCAAGGTTTAGTTTTGGGTTTTTTTTCCTCACATGGAGTACTTGCTCATGAAGGTTATAAAGTATACAAAAACACCTAATCTTTCCTGTGTGGTTTGCCTTAAGCACCTGAACCAGTATTTTTCATGCAGATACTGCTCTGAAGCTTCTTTTATGAGTAACTGAGGCTTGACAGCTGTATAGCAGGAAGGATTTTGTGGCAATGTAATCAGCTATGACTCACGAGGCCTGAGCTGGCTACTGACTTCCTCAGTAACTGTAGCCAAGTGAGTGTTTATTCATGTAAACTGTTCTTGCTTAGAAATGTTTCGAATTTAAGAGCTAGTATCTATTGGTTTTGGAAGTATCTAGGATGCTTGAATACTTGGAATTGCCTTTGTTTCTGCAGGATTCTCTGCAGGTGCCTTGGAAAAAAAGCTTAGGAGTCATACAGAAAGGGTGCTTGTAGATGCTGAAGGCATATTTCTTGCAACATGTTCTTGAATGGAATTATGATTTAGCTGTGGGGGGTTTTTGTTAGTTTTGTTTTATTTTAATGTGGGCTCTCAAAGGAGCCTTTGACATACACAGAGGTTACCTCTTCCACAGACACTTAAGTCTGTGCAACTCAGCTTTGAAAATGTTGTAAATGTTTTCAGGTTCCCCCATTCAAAGTGTCTTGATCTGGGTTTTATTCCCCAGTGTCCTTTCAGTTTATGTATGTTGCTTGAGACTGCTTCGGGTTGGGAAAAAGCAGCTGAAGTTCTCCAAGGTGCTTTAAAGCCTGAGGATAGATAGTGAACTCCTACTTGCTTCCTGCTTCCCTGCGTAACTAAAACATTCCTCTTTCTTGCCTTATCTTGGTTGTAGAAGGTCATTAGGACATATCCTGGCCTTAGCACATGTCCTTAGCTTGTTACAGATGAAAATCCCTGTTTATCCTTCAAGGTCATGTCATGTGACTGGCTAAGAACTGTACCATTTTATAACAACTTCTGAGTGTAAAGCTGAAAGGCAACACTAGTCTAGAAACAGTGAACCTCAAAAAGAAATGAGAAAAATCTAAATTAAATGAGTTGCAGTCTACAGGAAAAAAAGTGAAGAGAAATGGAAAAACTTCCAGGAAGCATAAAGGAATGAAACTAGTCTGATGAGAAAGTTAGAAGAATAAAGGACAGGTCTGAGCAGTTTTGAATAACACTTTGCTCTCCTTGCTAGATGCAGCTGCGGTACACAATTAAAACACTTAACAGCCAGAGGTAAACCGAGGAAGTTTTTCTGTAGCTTGGGCGGAGAAGAATGTAACAGATACTTCTACAAAGTTACATACAGAAGTCTGCCAAGTCATCAATGAAAATGAAATTAAAACTCCTTATTGGTGGAAAAGGGGGTTAATTGAAAACAACCTGATTTGTTCTGTGTTAAGGACACATCACCTGATTCAGGTGATTTATTTGTCTTTTGTGTTCACTTAATTCAGGGTTCTTCCAGTGAAGCATGTTTAAAAAAAAAAGTTGGAGGAGAAGGATGATAATTATTTCGATTGCCAAGAATATGGAAAATAGGCAATTAATACATACTGTAGGACTATAGGTAAACAGCAAATCATGTATCACCTGCCTAACTTCTTTTGAAGCATATTTAACCTCATTAGTGGTTATTTCTTTTCTTTAAGCAACTTGATCTAACAGGATAACCTGATCAGTTATATTTTTTTTTTTATGACATGGATCTGCATGGTGAGGTTTAGAGTATAACTCTAAACCTGATTTATAGAATCACAGAATGTGCTGAGTTGGAAGGCATGCACCAGGATTACTGTGTCCAGCTGCCGGTCCTGTGCAGGAGGGCCTCAGGAGTCTCACAGTGTGTCCANAGTGAAGCATGTTTAAAAAAAAAAGTTGGAGGAGAAGGATGATAATTATTTCGATTGCCAAGAATATGGAAAATAGGCAATTAATACATACTGTAGGACTATAGGTAAACAGCAAATCATGTATCACCTGCCTAACTTCTTTTGAAGCATATTTAACCTCATTAGTGGTTATTTCTTTTCTTTAAGCAACTTGATCTAACAGGATAACCTGATCAGTTATATTTTTTTTTTTATGACATGGATCTGCATGGTGAGGTTTAGAGTATAACTCTAAACCTGATTTATAGAATCACAGAATGTGCTGAGTTGGAAGGCATGCACCAGGATTACTGTGTCCAGCTGCCGGTCCTGTGCAGGAGGGCCTCAGGAGTCTCACAGTGTGTCCAAGAGCATTGTCCAAGCACTTCTTGAACTCTGTCAGGCTTGTTTTTGTGACCACTTCTCTGGGGAACCTGTTCCAGCACTCAGCGATTCTTTGGGTGAAAAACTTAGTCTCCGTATCCAACCTAAACTTCCCCTGACTCAGCTTCATGCCACCTCCTCAGATCCTATCACCAGTCATGAGAGTGAAGAGATCAGTGCCTGCCCCACTGCTTCTTGTAAGTATGTTGAAGACCACAGTGAGGTTTCCCTTCAGTCTCCTCCAGGCTTAACAAACCAAGTGTCCTCAGCCTCTCCGCATAAGGCTTCACCTCCAGACCCTTCACAGTCTTCGTGGCCCTCCTTTGAGTGCTCTCTGATAGCTTTTTGTCTTTCTTATATTTCCATGCCTGAAACTGTACAAGGCAAGGCCATTCCAGTGCAGAGCAGAGTGGGACAATCCCCTTGTTTGACTGGCTGGTCAATTATATATGTATATGTGTGTGTGTGTGTATATACATAGGTGGCTTAGTCTCTTAACTACATGTAATACAGAAGTGTGTATGCAGTAAATGGTGGAGAAAAGTGTTTAAAGTTTTCTCTAGACCTCAGAGAAAATATCTTCTTTCTATGTCTTAGCAAAAGGGCATGAATTTTCAAATATGTTAAAAGCTGTTTTGGTAAGAAGGGGAGTACAAAACCCTGTTTTTGAAATGAAGAGAGGTGGTAGGCTTAAGTTGCATTAGAAGATGTTTAGGTTAGAATGAGATGGGGGGAAATCAAGGATGACGGTGAAGTGAGTGCACCATATAGAAGTGTGGGATCAGTAGTGCTGCAGGCTTTTAAGAATAATTTTGGCAAGTCTTTCTATTCACGTACAATGTAATTGCTTGTAACTCTTCCCAAAAGACTTCAAGAATGAGAGATCAAGCTGAGGACTGCTATCATGTCAGGAAAAGCCTTGATAGCTAATCTTTCTAGACTTGGAGTGATTTTTTTGGAATATCTCTGGTTGTTGTAGATGTATGCCCCCCGTTACATAAGTAAATGAGGGCCTGTTAGAGGAGTGGCTGGGAGCAGGNTAGATGCAGAAGTTGCCTCCATATCTCACAGACCCCACTCTGTCTGGATCCAAGATTGACCTGCTGATGCCTAAAACTGAGTTAATCAGAGATTATGGTATGTTGCCTCTGTGATAACATACCTGAGAAAGTGTAAAAACTGCTATGCAACATGGATCGAGAGAGAGGGCTGAGAATATTTGAGAGCAACAGCTCTGCAGATACAGAGGTCAGTGAGGAGGGAAGGAGAACACATGGTCAAGTGCTAGAGCAGAGACTCCCCTGCAGCCTCTAGGGGATACTGTAGTAAAGCAGATTGTCTCCCTGCACCCCCAAGCATCCATGGGGTGTGGGAAACCCATGCTGGAGCAGCCTCCTAGCAGGGCCTGTGGCCCCATGGAGAGAGGAGCTCATGCTGTAGGAGGTTTGCTGGCAGGACTTTGGCCCCCGGGAGACCCATGCTTGTTTTTGTGGACTGCTCTGTGGAAAGGACTCACACTGGAGCAGTTAAGGAGCAGCTGCAGCCCTTGAGAAAGACCCATGTTGAAGATCAGAGAGGTCTCTGTCCCATGAGAAAGTTCGTATGCTGAACAGAGAAAGAGCATGAGGAAGGAGTGGCAGAAAGTGTTTGGACTGACTGCAATTCTCATTCCCTGTTGCCCTGCAATGCTAGGAGGGGTGAAGTAGAGGAAATAGGTAGTGAAGTTGAGCCTGGTAAGGAGAAGTGGAGTGCTTTTAACTTTTTTATTGTCCTACTCTGATTCGACTGGTAATAAATTAAAACTATTTTCCCTGAGTCATGTCTGTTTCACCTGTGGCAGTAAGTGGTGAATGATCTCCCAGATAAGTGTCCTTATCTCAATTCCTGTGTCTTTCATCATATTGTCTCTCCCCCATCTGGCTGAGGAGGGTAGTTACTAAGACTTTGGTGGACACCTGGCATCCAGCCAGAGTCAAACAACTTCATGTCCCTTTTCACATCCCTTTGTCTGGTTCACTGAAGGCAAAGGAGTGTATAGAACTAGTTTTGAAAGTTGGTTGAATTTAATTAACTTGAAATGGTCAGGTGTTAGGTAGTTAGTAGCTATAGTTGTTTGACTTGATTTTCAATTCTTACAGTTGCTGGAGATTTTTCCTATGGGAAGAAATTATTTAAAATTGAACGCTCAGATGCCTGACCAAGTATATGAAGCTTTAAGCTTATACTTTGGTTTTTGAACATGCTTTTGTTAAACTCTTTTCTAGCTCATTTTTTTATTTGGTAATTTGAATTCTGTTATACTTTTCTTCTTCCTTTTTCTTCTTTCCTTCTTCTTTAGTATATTAAAAACAGAAAAAGAGAGGTGATTTTTTTGGTGGGTTTTTTTTAAGGTGTAAGTAGCTTCTAGTTTCCAAATTCTTTGAAAAAAATTCTCTCTGACACTGGAATGCTGTGCATGACAACAAATGAGACTTATTTCTAGGTTTTCTTTCATGGAGTGTTTTGTGAGTGATTCTCAGTGTTTTAGTTTGCAAGATGAATGTATTGACAGAGTAGTCCTTGTTGTGTAAAGGATATTCCTAACATGCATGGACTTGTGTTCAGCATCTGGTTCCAGTGTTTGTGGTCCTTCAGACTGTGTCAAAAGCCTTTATTCTGCAGCCTATTAGCCTCCTGCAATATTCTCATGTGTATTTTTATTTTGTATTCAATTTCAGAAAAGTGTTCGACTTTTTATGTATGTATTTCCATGTAATACCTCTGTATAACATGTCTTTAAAAGTGGCTTTCAAAGATGAAGAGTGTGGGGAATAATTTGGCTCAGCTGGATGTTTGCTAATGAGTAACTTTGAACTGACAGTGTCAGGGTACAAGGCAGATTAGATAATTGTTTTTTTCCTATACTTTCCTTAACAGCTTCGTTGTTACATTAATAAAAGCTTACTATATTTAAGGCATGTGAACTCAAAGTTAGACTCAGTTGAGTGGAGATGTGTGAAAGAATTGCATGTGGCTTCCAATTGTCTGTGAAATATTCATGGTGTAAATAGTTGAGGCGGAGCATGTCACAGCCTGTGTAAGTTCCTGCTCTGAATTGTCATTTCGATATAGTTTGCTTTTATGGTTCTATCCTGGTATTTTTTTGCTATGGTGTGTGTATTTCATCTAAAATGAATACTGGTAGCAGTAATGTTCTGGAGTTCTTGTCCTGTTCTGAAATTAAAATTTGTATATATAGGAATATCTTCTGACATGACAGATATCTTACTGTAAAGGATTTGTTTCAAAGTATTTAAAAATATGGAACTTATTATGCATGGAATTTATTTATGAAAATTTTATTTTATTTACACAGGCTTTTCTATTTCAGAAGACCAGCACATTTCATTATGAGAGTGTATGTTCATTATTTGAGACAGCTACACAGCACAGAATTTAGAATCTAGGATTAATTTGAGACAATATAGACCAGATTTTCTAATTAGTGTTTGAGTGTCAAAATAATCTGTGAGGTAACATTGATCATGTTGCTAATTTTAGCTGCTCTTACACTCTTCTGTCACAGCCCCATGACTTTGATGAATGCAGATTTGATATCAGCGTGAATGATAGTGTTTGGTACCTCCGGGCTCAGGACCCAGACCACAGACAACAATGGATAGATGCAATAGAACAACACAAGGTATGTAATTTTCTCTTTTCTAATTTCCCTCATCCCCTCATTAGATCAAGCATAGTGTTGGCAGATTTTAAGCTTCCCTGTACAGTCATTAAAATACTCACAGTATTTGATAGGTGAAAGCTCAAAACTGAAGCTCTGTGTTAAACATGTTTCAATGGAATTGACTTGTTCTTCATAGATAAGACTTTACTGGGGACTAACAACTGTGAGCCTTTCTTGATCTCTCTAGCTTAAATAAAAAAAAAAAAACTTTTATTATGTTTAAATGATGTTTTCAAGGTTTTGTCCATCTTCTTCCTGATTATTGAATTGCTTTTTATCTATTCTAGATGTTAGCCTGTTAGTCTTAGAGTCTGTTCTCTCCCATTCTGGTTTTAGGCTCCTCCTTTTCATTATTTGACCACTTTTACTTTATCTGATTACTGGCTTTTGTCTCTTTGTCTTTTAAAGAAGCTGGATAAGCAGAAATGCAGTCCATGTCATTGCATGCTGCCCTGTAGGAATGACCCAGATCCTGTCTTAAACTCTGCTCATCACAACCTCAAACCTTTCTCATGCTATTTTTCTATTCCCTTTTGTAAGGCTCACCTTTAACTTTTGCTGAGTTCTGAGCTGCAACTTTATGGAATCACCAGCTCATAATGCAAGATTATTGACTGGTGGTAGTTTAGAATTTGCCATTGGAAGTTTTGGAATTGTTTCTCTGTACCACTTTTAAAACTGATCTTGTGTTTTTCAACTTTTTTTTTTTTTTCCTGCGTTAGTGCTCAGCCCCTATCATGTGATATCTGATTATTTTCCTTTGTCTGTCTGGTATTATTGATAACCTTTTATTGGTGAGCTTAAATTGTTTTATTGAACCTCCATTACAGATCATGAATGAATGTTGATGAGTACAAATTCTAGCATTCGAAAAGTGATTTCCCTTTATAAAGAAGCCTGATAAATTATACAGTTTTTCCGCTTTAAAAAATAATCTTTTAATATTGATTTAGGTTTGGACAGTTTAAACTTCCATGCTTTGCAAGAATTTGGTAGTTATTGAAATAAATAAATTCTACCAGATCTCTGCCTTTATGCTTAAAGAAGAATAATGAAGTGTTGGTTATTTACATAATCAATTTCTTTCTTAGCATTTAGAATTAATATAGCGATAGGGATAATTAGACTTCATTATTTTACTATAGTTACTTTTCAGCTTATTTGTTAAAGATGTTCTGGAATGTTGTAAAAGCAGAAGAAAAGTATATCTACAAGTAGGAAGTGGTAATAAGTCCTTCTGTATATGCTGTACTGACAAAAGCCAGTTCAGTTTGCATCTTGCTATCCTAAGGTAATAACATTGGACTTGACTGTTCTGAATCTTACAGCTTTTCCATGCAATTTCATGGGTATTTGACATTTTTCAGTTTCCTTCATACTCCTTTTTACTGTCTTACCTTAACAGGGTTTAAGGCAAATAGCAGTTGTTTTCATTCTTAAATTGAGTAGAAAATACTGTGGCACATCACTCTAAATAAGCTATCAAAACATTTAATATGCTAAAGTAATACATTATTTAAAAACATCCTTTTTGTATTATGCAACTAAATATCAAGAATACAATGATCAAGACAAAGCAAGGAGAACAGGAGAAGTTACTGCAGTCTTGTAATAATAGCTTAGACTCAAGTTGAAAGTATATAATGAAATCTCAGAGTTACTGACATCTTCTTTCCAGTGCACTATTCTGTTGTCTTCATAATAGTCTGAGTTTTGTGTGATATATGTTGTAGATGTAGAGGTACATCTGTTGCTTCTATCAACTTTAGAAAAATACAAAATATTCTTAATCAGAAACTTTGGAAAAGTGCTGTATTTAGATAAATAGGTGTTTGGTAGATGTAAACACAACAGAAAAGTGTCCAAATCAGTCTTCAGTCTGTTTATTATTAGTGGTTCTTAAAGAAGATCTCCAAATGTCTTGTTTCTGTACTTTCATTGAGGGGTTACTACTATAACTTGTAATTTTTATATAGGTTTTATGGAACATATTTAAGAAACAGTACATTTTTCTAATATAACTTTAAAAGGATCTGAAAGAAAATGGAATCTGGAAGTCAATCCCATTTTTCATTCAAATTTGTATGAGCAACACTTAAGTGAACCTTAAAGTAACTCTTCATTCATCCTTTAATTCACTTCAGCTCATGCAAGTTTTATATCCAAAAACTTAATTGAGAGTAGGGGAAGATGAGCAAAATATCTCATTTGACTTAAAAGTTCAGATTTCTGTCAATGACTGACATTTTCTGAAGGAACTTTCTGGTCAGGTTACCAAACCTCATGCAAAAGTTCCTTCTGGTTAACCTGTATGAGAAACAGGTTCTTCAAATGGCACATAGTAATCTTAATAAAGTCAAGAGAAAGAGGAAATAATTTCCTGTACTAAACAGTCATTTTTCTTAACATTAGTCTACTGCTGCATAAAGTACTTTTTTGTTTGTTTTTGAAGTTCTTTGTTGCTTACTGAGTGGGTCAGTAGTTCTGGTAGGCTGCTTAAACTATTTGCTAACAAAAGTGTGTTTGTGAGACTTAATGTGGCATGTCACAAGGTTGTTGATCTTCAGAGTAAGAAAAATAGACAGAAACTTTGACTGTGTTCCATTGTGCTTCAAACAAAGGGAACAGTGATTTAAAATTAATTTTACATTAAATATGAGTATAAGGAGACATGGAAAAACTTTGTGCTTAGCAGAACCAATGAGTAGCTGATGGCTGAGGAATGTAAAACAGCCTATGTTCAGGCATAAAAACCATTAGAATTTGTGGGGCATTTATAATTGTACTTTATTTTGTATTGAGATTCCTGAATCCTTACTACATTAAGTGTTTCAAGTATAGCTCAAAATATTTATTTGTTGCCCTGGACTGGAGGAGGGATACATCTAAAACTACTGTAAAGCTATCAGTGAGGCAAATGAGGAAGTAGTTCATGTGTAACCAGGAGTCCATTCTTCTACTTAAATGTTTCATTAGATGTATTGCTCAGGCATTTCTCTGGTGTCAAAACACTGATGGTACTTGAGTATTGCAGTGCTGATGTATTTGGAAAGTTACTCTCTTAATATTTTGAAAGACTGCCTCCTCCAGGTCTCTTGCATGGTTTCAAAATGAAATTTGGAATTTCTAACTTAATATTAGATAAACTGGCTTAAATGTTGTTAGTTCAGTGCTGTGAGAAAATGAGGAGAGTGAATTGTTGTTTGTTGTGAGAAACATCTGTATAAAGTAACTTTATTTTGAGCAAATGAACTTGCACTCCTGAGATCAAGATAATGATTTCTTGTAATGTTAATCTACCACCTAAGCTGAGAACTTGATGAGAATTTACTTAGAAATGACTACTTCATGAGACATTTTGCATCAGTTTAGATTTGTCCTGTTTTGTTCCATCGTAGTTTTTTATTTTCTGTGCACATACTCTTAATGTCTTCATTATTGACTTTGTGGCTCTTCAGCAATATAGATTGATAGTTTGGTCTTGTATTTGTGAAATCTCTTGTTTGTCAAACCAAAATAAGTCTCCCTGAACTTCTTAAAATGTCTGATTTTGCTGTTTCAAACTGGACAATGTAATTTTTTATAGGAGTACCTAGATATCCAACAAGTTAACATGTAGGGAGTAGGTAAGTTTTCTTTTTAATTTTGAAGTGATGATGTACAAGGTGTTTAGAGTAGGAGGCACGAATCTCAAAGTTTGACTGTGAAAGGGATCAGGTGGCTGTTTTCCGAACGTAGTTGATACACGTCCCTTTTATGGGGATGAAGGGACCTGTCCCCCTTCAATGAAAGTAGCCTGTTTCCCTAAGTAAGAATTTTCCTTAAAGGAGTGGCTACTGCTTTGTTGTTTTCGTTCTTGATTAGACCCTGTGGAAGGAGTTAGCTAATTAGAATAGTGTTATACAGAAACATCAAGAAGAGTAAAAATTGTATCTCCTTTTTTAGCAGTTTTTCCCCTAATGGGAGGAGGAGACATGGCAACATTGGGTCAAAGATAGTTTAGCTTTTAAGTAATTCTAATTTTGTTCAATTCTTTGTATGCTACAACATATTTCTTAAAATACCAGTTGTCAAACCAAGTAAGATGCTTTAGATAGCATTTTTGCATTGTTTAAATGCAGATCTAGGTTAAATGGTGGGAAAAACCAAAATCACTAGATTTGACAGTCTGCTAAATTCAAATTTAAGAAAAAGTTAAGTAATTATTAAAGCAGTTGAATAATTTTATTTAACATTGATACATTTTCAAACAAGTAACTTTGAATTGAGATATTTAGCTGAGAAATGGTTATTTTTTGACTGTTGATCTTAGTTCATAAGGCAATTTAGAAAACTGTCGAGTCAACTTTAAGCAGCATAATTTTGATTGCAGTCAATAAGGGCACTTCAGAACATTGTTGGGAGAAAATTCAAAACCCAAAATCATCATCAGCCTGAATTTTCAGAAAATTCTTGTTAACCACATAAAATGGATTTCCTTTTTTCAAGTAACCTAAAAAGAGCTCACAATTACCTTATCTATAAAGTCTTAAGAATCATTAATTTCACTGTTATGGTAATCTGCCTGTTTTGTTTTCTCTTGCCAATGTACTGTTCTGAAAGAATTACTCAATGTGCTGTTGCACATTGAAAAATATTGCTAGTAACAGTAACTGATGTTGAAGCAGGAAAGGCAGCCAGGTGGAGAGGACAAGGGGTAGAGGTGGGCTTTTGCTAGTGTAAAATGACTGCAAAATCAATCAAAACCAAAAGTCCCGATGGATGAAACCAGAGAATCACAAGGTTGTACACTTGAGAAGCATCTTAATAACAAAGTAATTCTCAGAGTATCTACCCAGAGCTAACAGGTCCCCCCTATACCTGCTGTTCCTGTTCGGAATGGTTGAATTAATGTCAGATTGCTTAAATCTGTTGATAATGCAAATCAGCTTCTGGATAAAGAGTGTGAAGGACTTCAGGTAAAATATTGCAGTATATATGAGTATAATGCATATATTAAACTCGTACATTAAGCTCAGAGGAAGCCTTAAATTTCACTTCAGACTTGATTGTAAGCACAGTTTCTCAGTTCCTAGTTTTTCTTCTGTAATTGGATTATGTCACCTTCAGACTGAGATCCAAGTGCATCTGCCTATTCCTTCAACCTATGAACACCTTAAGAAATTTCACATTAACCATACTTAAAATCCAGCTTTTGTTTGACTACTGTATATAAATATTGATCTATGAGATTATTTTTATTTAGCTGTTCTAAGAAAACATTGAAAAATGCAAATAGAGATAACTTTCTCATAGTAATATTTTACTAGCAGTGGATGCCAGAACAAAAAATTTTGACCCTGTTAATCAGGTGAGAAACCAATATCAGAGTTTCAATTTGTGAAATAATGAGCTCGGGTTATCAAAAAGAAGGGAAGAGTACAGAAAGGTAGTACATTTTTAACTTGTCCACAGGCTTTCAGCAATTTTAAGTAGAGCTGTAACATTCTGTGAAGTCAGGGTAGTTTTCTCCTTTTTTATATGTCTCTAATCCTGTCCAGGAATGGATTTAATATACTAATAATGGCAATAGAGACATGCAAATAAATCACTTCAAATCTGTTGCCAGTCTGGACTAAAATTAGTAAGATAATTTTAAATTAATAGTATATGCAGAGATATTCTACAGAAACATTTTCATTCCGCATACTAATGTAGCAAACTTAAAGTAGATGCTAAATGAGAGGTGTAAATTTCTGCCATCAGTAAATAGTTTTGTACATTAAATACGGTATTCCTATTTTCTGGCACACCATTGAGGACCTCCTAGACCAAGTTGAGATGTTTGTGTAGACTGTACTTAAGTGCATAGTGAAATGCTGCAAATAGTCTTCAGAAGTCTATTTTGATGTTGCAACCTTTATAAATTTTTTAAAATCAGCTTACTATATTATTGATGACTAGTCACTGTCAATTTCTAGCAATGTTTCACCCAAATATTCTAATATGGATGAGTGAATGTTAGTTATAAATACAGTCTTGTTAATTATTTTAAAGTAAAATCTTTCCAGTAGTGTAACTTCAGATACATCATATAGGAGGTAGAAACAGGAAGAGTGTCTGTTGCCATTTCTCCTTCTACTTCCTCTCCTGGAGTTTGGCTGTTTCAATCATGTGTGGTTTTTAAAGTATTTGCTTCCTCAGCAGTTACTGTTAAGGTCTGAAAAGACCTGTGACTCCCTAAAATTTGAATTTCTTGGCATTTCATACTAATACAAATTCCTCTGGCCATACTTTCCCCCGTACCCGTTTACAAGTAAGACTGGCAAGTGGAAGACTGGTAAGTGGAAGCAGCAATGCAGATGAAGGAAAGCAGGGGATATATGGGAGTAGATACATATTGTTCAACTTCGGTTTTATTTATCAATAAAGTGAAGTAGGAGTGTGATGATGAAACCTCCTTTTGCCTATGTTGATATCCATGTCCTAAGTGTTGGAACAAGTTTCTTAAGTAATCTTGATGTCAACTATTGCTTCCTATTAACCTGATTTGGATTTCCTTGTTCTTTTGTCTGGTGCTCTGCAGCATGCAATAAACTAAATATTTCTCTGTGTGGCTGATACAGATTCTGTAGCATACACTCTTTTTTGTGGTAATACATTTTGCTTCAGAAGCTAGTGGCCCATTCTCACTGTGACATTGTGAGGCCCTGGCTTGAAGCAGTAGTGCAGCTGGCCTGAGGAGGCTGGAGGACAGCAGTCAGATACTTACGTTAACCTGTAATAAGCTATTTTAAAAGCCTCTTTAAGTGTTTAAAAGACTGAAATGTATAGACAAGTCACTGATGAGTGGCAGAGACACACTTAAAGGTGTTACAAAAACACCCTGTACTAGTTTGAAACTAAAAAGTCATGAATTGTTGCTCAAGCTTATGCAGGAACTTAGATGTGTTTTTGTTTCTGTCTGTCACTGTTGTGTGTTGATGTTAAATATGTAAGTGGAGTTCTTGTGTATTCACATTTGACATCTCCCAGCAAAGCTGAATTTAAAGTGTTTGCAAGACTGCTCCTTGATAACTAAATAACAAAATCTGTTCAAGCACAGGCTTCTGAACTTGTCAGTAATAAGCTTACTTTTTTATTTTGACCAGAACCTTAAGCAGAGTGGGAAACACATAGGAAAACGATGTAGCTGTCTCAAGTCTGAGCACCAAGTCTAACTTTTCAAATTCATTTGTCCTTAAAGGGATTTCTTGCCATCTTCATAAAAAACAAGTTCTCCTTTATTAAGTAGTCTTAGAGTAAATCTAGAGAGATTATTTTGTTAATTTTTGAAACACTTAGCATTTCTTGTCTTTTACTGTTAGAACAGTTCCCCATTCTGCAATTGTTGTTCATGCAGATGTCTTTACAGCTTTCTGATACCTTACATGGCTGTCTTACAAACTCGGTTGTCATCTGTGAAGAAAGCACCAAAATAGAACTCAATATTCCCACTAGAATCCTGTATATGTTGTATAGAACATAGGATTATTTTGTGGATCTTGTATGCTACCCTTTTATACCACCACGAGTTTTTTATTTATTCAGCTTGTAAACCACTAAATCTGATTCATCTCTGGAACTATCTGCAGATCGTTACCTGTCCTGTATATGTACAGTATTTCTTATAACCAAGTAAACTTTGGACTCCATTTTTCTCATATGTACATAAGTATTAAGTTTGTGCTGCTCTTCTGTCAACTTCAGTCTTTCCAGATCAGCTGCTTTGGGTAATAATTATTGTGCTTTGTGGGTTTGGTTCAGTTTTCTAAGTGATTGTGCTTCTTTGTAAAGTATGGGAACTGCCTACATGAAAAAAATGCTAAGTAATCTATCTCAGTTCACAGCTGAACTTGCCTGTTACTCTGTTGGAAGCAGCTTGTCTGAATATGAAGCTGTACATACATGTGCACTTAAGATAATTTTAAATCTTTGTATCAGTGAAAGCTGTGATCACCTATATGTTCCTAATTAAAAGGTGTTCTTTCCTATCTCTACTCAGCACATTAATAGGTAGTCTTCACAGTCTTAGTAGAGGTCTTGAACTCTCCTCTCACGCCCCTGCCCCCAAAACGTAGTGAACTTACTTGAGATGGCTTACTCGTATTTTTCCCTCAAATTTGCTAAATATGCTAATTGATTCAAGATTCAAATGCACAGAAAGTTTAAAGTAAATTTTTGATCACTGCATAGCTGGTGAACCAGGGTGTTTTGAAATAGCTAATGGATGCCTGAAAATTACAGTTCAAATTCCAAATTAGCAGAGTGTTGCCTTTTGGGTTCAATACTGTGTGAAGGAAAACACTTGCAAAAGTGCTAACTCAGTATCAAATAATGTGAAAGGCTTGTGACACTGTTGCTCCACTAAGCTGTTGAGTGCGTCAGTCCACATTTTTGCAGTGCTATTTAATGAAGAGTAATGTACATGGCTGAAGTAAACTCGGTCTCAAGAGTAATGCTCGGTCTTGAGGTGACCAGAACTCTTGAAGAGTCAACTTGCAGCTGGCTGTGCAGTGAATAGCCAGTCTCATTGCTCTTAACAAGTGGAATTCCAGTAGCAAAGTCAGAAATGTTATTAATTCACTTCATAAAAACTGTGGTAGATCATTTCGATAATGTATACTTTCATTCAGTAGAAGTAAGGGGAACATCAAGGTTTGTCATCAGCAGAATGACATGCAGTTATCTCTAGGAGTCTGAGTTTTCCATGGCAGAGTGGTAGCATGTTCTACAAGGTCTCAATGAAAATAGCATTGTGCATTGAGAGAGATCTATGTCAAGCTGGACTTTGGTGATAAATACCCCTTCAAATTAGGGTAAGCTCTTGGTATCAAGAACAGCAAGTAGAGAGCTCCAATGTAAAAGTAGTGAGTGGTTAAACAGTTGAAAGTTGGCACTTGCCAAATACTGTATGCTGCTTACTCAGAATTATTATTCATCACCTCAGAAAAATACTGTGCCTTAACAGCTTAATAGAAAAGTCTTGGGTATCTCTGTATGCCTCAATCTACCAAAGATCTTTTTTTGTTTTCTAAAAGAACTTTTTAGGAGGTGGCTTCTTCAGTGAGCTTTCATTACAGTGTAACTCAATGAGGTTATATTAATAGATCATAGTTATTCCTTTGCTGTAGGGAGGAGCACTCAACGGCATGGGTGGAGTGCACAAGTACCAATGAGACATAGTAACATTGAGCAGAGGTAATATTTTGGCTCTTTTGAGAGACGCACACACCACCACTATCCAGCGAAACTTCTGAAAAAGAGAGTAACTCCAGAAGCTAATACGACTCTTAAGAGCTGGTGGAATTCTTTTGGAAACACATCATTGCTTGGGGCTCTTTTAATTTAATGTCCTTGCTATTTATCAGAACCTCTTAAGGTAATTCTTCCACTATAATTTTCACAGTAGGTCAGCAAAAAGATCCTTTTTTTTTCCTCTGAAAAGAGATCAAGCATGAAAATATGCATTTCCTTTTATTTAATGTTGTCTATGTATAGACTGACTGCAGAGGAAAAGGAAATCATGCTCTTGAGCATATCTATTTTAAATAGTAGGTGAGAAAGAAGAGGGTTAATATTTAACTGCTACTGTTTAAATATCCCATATTGCTTAGTATAAATATAGGCATCAGAAAACTGTGAGAGTGGAGGGTCAAATAGAAAAAGGTGTCCATCTTTCTACCCCCTTGGTAATCTGGAATAATTTGTGAGGATTTGTGTGTTACTGTAAAATTGCTTGTTTAAGCAAACAAATATACACTTGAGGATGCTCAGCTGATAAGAATTACTTGCCTTGGTGTACAGTCAATGTACACTGACAAACTTTTGGAAGAAGCTGCACTTTCAGGAAAAGATTAGATGGATTATTCAAGTTATTATTCTTTTGTTGTTAATAACAGAGGGTTTTTTCCTTTAAAATTGAATTAAATATTAATTAAATTTCAACGAGGGAAACTAAGTCTTGTGCGTTCCATTATTTTAGCACTAGTATCAGCAGGAACTCTAATATATGTGATAGTGCATGTCATTTGATGTTGCTAAATTTGCTAAGTGCACTTATTGCTGAAAACTGTGTGTTTCCTGAAAGAAGACTAGGGGAATGTCAGTGAATCAGTAGTTTCAGTTGACTACACAAGCATGTTTGCTGCAGCAAACCTGAATGTTGTCACTTCCAAATTGTTGAAACTTCCCTTTCAGGACTGAAAGCAATAGTTCTTTGTCTGTCTTGGCACCCTTTGCTGTTCTTGAGCCCATGATCGAACAGTAGCTATTAAATGGCTGCTTTATTAATAAGCAGTTACAGTTAGTACTGTTTAAAGCTGGACTAAAGCTTTGTCCATTCCAGCCCAACACACTTGATTAATTATAAACAAAGCAGATTGTTTCACTTTGACCAACCCAGTCTTTCTTTGCCTGTATGTTCCAGTTATGTTTCATAACACTTGCTTTGGCTTTGAAAATAGAAATTATAATTCTCTGAAGAATGCATCTTTATTGGGTGTAGGCCTAAGTATGTAATTGGACATGTTCTGGAGCAGGAGGTGGTATTAGAGATCTTACATCCTAGTCATTCTGATTCTACTGTAAAAAGCACATTTCTTACATAGCAGTTAACTCTTCCTTGCTTGTGTTATATTTTCTGCTTCCCAGCAAAAGAATTCATCTATCCATCTATCTTGAAACAGTTCTTTTTTAACAAGATGAAGGGGGTTTTTTTTTGCCTCAATTTGCTGGTTCCCAGACTTTCTGATGTAAATAAAAGGTCTGGTTAAATTCTGTCTCCTTCAAGTTTTGCTTTATTCTTGTGCAGTTCAAAAAGTGCAGCATCTACTTATTTCCATTCTTGTTTCTACCTGTCTCCAAATATGCTAGGCTAAGGATATTTGGAGACAGGTAAAGTTAAGCAGAAAATATATAATTCATGTACTTAGTGATATTTAGTGGGTTTGACAAAGTCTGTTAGATAAGGCTGTCAATTTTGCAAAGTACAAAGAAAGAGCAAAGATAATAGCTACTTAAACTATTGCTCCCATAATCTAATCACAATACGTAGGACTTGGGGTTTGTAAAAGTATATCTAATTGATCTTCAGAGAGTTACTTGACTGGTTGGTGTTTTAATTCTTTAAAAGAGGCCATCATGTTGGCTAGGCACACCAACAAGATGGAAAGTGTTCAGCTGAGAGTACTAGTCATATGTAGTCTTTCTCAGAGTATCCACCTGAGTAGACAGAACCTGGAGTAAAAAACATGCTCCATTATGGGTTTTTAACTTGGTCTTATGGGAAGAAAGTCTGAAATATGTGAATCTGAGGCTGCATTTAGGAGAAAAACTTGTGTTACACCTGACTGGAAAAGTTCTCTGCTCTCCTTGTTGATTTATACTATCTTGATATAAGAGCCCTGTGTTACACAGCAAATCTGCTGTTTTTCTTTACTGTTCTCAACTGTGAGGCAGATTTGAGTCAGGTTCTTTTGGATGTAGATACAATAGCTTCACTTTCATAATTTTTATGGCTGCTGCTTTCTCAGTGCCTGAACTGGACTGTAAGCAGATCTGTCAGAATATGAAAATCTTGTAAGAGAATATGCATTTTGTCACTGCCATGCAGAATAGGAAGCCACACCTTACCTACCATCAGGTGAGGGTTTCCCTCCCCTCACTTCACAAGGGAGTGAAGTCAGCTTTTAGTGTGTTGCAGTTCAAAGCAGTCAACAGCAAGAATATGGCCATTTTCCTGAAGTCTTAATGTCACACCCCCATATGTACACTGGTATCTCTGCAGGCAATAACATCAGTTTCAGTTTGTCAACTGTGTAGCTTTCTCACGATGAATTATCCAGGGGTACTCTTCTGTGAAAGAACCAGTGGGATTGGACTTCTGCAGTATGTAGAAAATATGAGTCTGCAAAATAAT
This sequence comes from Toxostoma redivivum, assembly GCA_013397375.1. NCBI lineage: Eukaryota > Metazoa > Chordata > Aves > Passeriformes > Mimidae > Toxostoma > Toxostoma redivivum. The sequence continues at coordinate 16,667 of VXBI01008678.1, read as the reverse complement.
TGATTACGTACATACTGAATGTGTTTCTGCAGTTGCCTGGGTTTTTCATGGTACAGTGTGCAATTAAGGCACAAGTTCTTACAGAAAGGGCTCTACAGCTTGTACAAAACAGACATAGTGTCATGAAATAAGATAATTTATTTACTGTAGAAGACTTGAGTTAAAATAGGCACTAAACTATTGTTCTATTTTCTAGCTAATGCCTCTCACAGGAGGTTTTTGTGTTGGTACCAGCTCCGTACTTTATCTTTATCTTGTTTATACTTTTTACCCCTCTGGAAAGCAAAGTAAGACCAAAATGGTGTCCCAAAGCTTAAGGCACAGCCTAATAAGAACTAACAATATTACAGTTGTGTGTAGAACTCATGATAACATTTATCTTCAAAGTCCTAAACACTTTAGGGCCTAGATCCTTTGATATGCTTTCCTGTAATGTACTAGAAGCAGCCTTTTGTAAGCTGTTTTCCAAACAGTTTCCAGATTTTCCTTCAAGGGCAGGGTAGGTCAGCTTATTGTAGAGACCTGATCGATGCTTTTTTTTGAAGTTGCTTTTCGTGTTACGTTGAGGGTGTTGGCTTTCAGCAAATAAAAGCAGTCTGTTTCTTTTTGCATCAATGAACAATGATAGTGTGGAGGTTGTTTTTGTATTGGCAAGTTTAATATGTTTACTGACATGTTTGTTAATATTGTATGTAATATCAGTTAATATTTTAATTTTCAAAGATGAGTTTTCTGAAAGTTGCATTTGACAAAACAGTTCTACAAACTCCTAAATAAACCTGTATAAACTTAAGTGTTATGAATAGAGTAAATAACATTTCAGAAAAAATACATCTGTATCATTATTTCATGATGTTAAATGTGTTTGGCAGGCTTTAACTAAAACGTTATTTCTTCTGATGCTTCTCAAAATGAGCATCCATACAGGGAAAACTAGTTTGGTGAGGGCCTACTTCAATCTGTATATGAAGAAATCCTGTGCCTATTCATCTGCGCTGGTTTATAAAAGTATTTTTAATGATGAGCTGTGTGTTTGCGGACTAATGACAGAACAGTTGAATGTAAAGAAAAGTTTTCTACTTGGACATGGTGCTTGAGACACACCATGCCAAATTTTCTCTGTGTCAAGTATTAAACTTTTTTTAAAGCTAAATTATATTGAGCCTAACTACTTCTTGTCAGGTGAAGTTCTAAAAAATCTGAACCAGAACATTTGTTTGATTGATTTGATACTATGTCTTTGAACAATCTTAACTGAAAATTAGTTTGTTCTTAGTTGATTCACTGTTTTGAACTGACTGAGAAGTCTGATTTCAGAATAATTTCTTTAATCTCTATTACAGTTTCTAGTTCACTGTCATCCCCTCAGCGCTAAATATTATTGTTGCTATTTGCATGCCGTGTGGAAAACTTTATCCTCACTAAGAAATGTGTCTCAAATGTAATTATAAAGGCTAAAGGTAAAACTGCTCTGGTTTTAATTGTCATGAAAAGGGGGTTTCTATGCCCAGGGACTGGAGCAGAAACAGGGTAAGGGTTACTATTGGTCTTTGACCATTAGTAACCTCCAGGCGTGTCTGTTTCCTTTTCACTATTTCCCTCTAGTGGTCACACACGACACTGACTTGGGGAGATTAAACAGATGAGATGGTACTAACATGAAAGTCGTATGAGTGTATGACAATTTAATTTTCCCAGTCCTGACCTGTTACACCACAGAGTACTGTGAAACCTTGTGACAGAAGGACATACTCTCATGTTTTTAATTGGTGATTAACCAAGGTTTTGGAAATTAACTGGATTTTTATCCTTTTATATACCCAAATGTGTCTTTTACTTGAAATATACAAAGCTTTTAAATTAGATAAACCCATAATCTGAGTTTGCTTTTGTAATCTGAATTTTCTGATGTGAGATCTGCTTTATATGCATATCTTTGCCCTTCTGTATCTGTGGCTAGGTCTTACATCTGAACATTGGAAGTATTCAGGTAATTTATCCCTTTAGCATTTTTGTTTTATGTCATGTAGACTTGTTCTTAACTCATCAACTAAAATGATAATTAAAGAAACATGTGGTGTTATTCTTTGTAAATTAATGTTTTCATGTAACTCTTTTAGTTCTTGGTAAGCCATCATGTATCAAGTATTTCATAGAATTGCTGAGATTGAAAAATACCTTTAGTATTTCCACATTCAATTGTCAACCCAGCACTACCACCAAGTTCACCACTAAACCATGTTATCAAATGCCATATCCACACATTTTTTTAACACTTTCAGGTATGATGATTCCACCACTTCCCTGAGCTTATATTCAAGTGCTTTATAACCCTTTCCATGAAAAAAAATTTCATAATGTCTAAACTGAGCCTCCCTTTCTGCAACTTGAGGCCATTTCTGCTTGTCCTGACACTTGCTACTTGGAATAACAAGACTGACACCCATCTCACTACAGCTTCCTTTCAGATAACTGTAAAGAGTGGTAATGTCTTTTTTCCAGGCTGAGCTACTCTAATTCCCTCAGCCATTCCTCATCAGACTGTGTTCCAGATCCTTCACTAGCTTCATTCGACTTAAGATCTTTCTAATGTTGCTTCCTATGTAGGCTGGGGCAGGCACCTCTGGAAGGGTACAAGGACATTGGTAAGTCATGTAGAGAAAAAATTAGAAAGAGGAAACCTTAGCTAGAGCTCAGTCTGATCACTGCTGTATAAGATGTTTTTACAAATACATTAACAACAAAAGGAGAGCCAAGGAAAATCTTTGTCCTTTAATGGGCATGTCGATGAGGAATACTGTCACCAAGGATGAGGAAAAGGCTGAGGTACTTAATGCTTTCTTTGCCTCAGTCTTTAAGAGAGGGCAAATATCCTTAGGACAAGCAGCCCCCTGAGCTGCTAAGCAGGAATGAGGATCAGAACAGATTTCCTGTAACTCAGGAGGAAGTGATCTCCCGTGCCACTTAGCCACTCACAGGTCTGTGGGGCCAAATGAGATTGACCCAAGAGGTCTGAGGGAGCTGATGAAATACCTTTCCAAGCCACTCTGCATCATTTATGATCAATCCTAGTTTAACCAGGGACACCTCAGATAACTGGAGATTTGCAAGTGTGGTGCCCACCTACAAGAAGGGTCAGGAGGATCTGGGAAACTATGGCCTGTCAGCCTGACCTTGGTGACCTCAGTGCTGGTCAGGGTTATGGAACAGAGTATCTTGAGTGTGATGTTTGGCACATACATGCAACCAGAGCATCAGGCCCAGTCAGCATTGATCAGTGAAAGGCAGGTCCTGCCTAACCAACCTGATCTTCTTTTATTATAGGGTGACCTTAGTGGATGAGGGAAAGGCTGCAGATGTTTTCTATCTAGACTTCACTAAAACCTTTGACACCATTTCTCACAGCATTATCCTGGAGGAAGTGGCAGCCCTTGGCTTGGACAGGTGCTCTGTTCACTGGGTAAAAAAACCAGCTGGGTAGTTGAGACCAGAGAGTGCTGGTGTACCTAGTTGCATCCGGCTGGTGGTTGGTCACCAGTGCTGTTCCCCAAGGCTCGGCACTGGGTCCAGCTTTGTGTCATATTCTTACAGGCAATTTGGATGAGGGGATCAAGGATACCCTCACTCAGTTTGGAGGTGGGAGTGTTGGTCTGCTGTAGGGTAGAAAGTCTCCTGGATGGACATTGGGAAGAATTTTTTCTCTGAAAGGGCAGTATTGGAATGGGCTGCCCAGGAAAGTAATGGAGCTGCTGGAGGCCTACAGTAAGTGCCTGTATGCACTTAGTGTCATGGTCTAGTTGGTATGGTGGTGTTGGGTTGGGCTCAATGGTCTGGGCAGTCTTTTCCAGTGCTAATGATTCTGGTTGTTTTCTGCCTGTCATACAGAATGGGAGAGTTTCTCCTTAGATAATTATGCTTTCAGAACTCTGATACTTTACATACATACGTTCATCTTTTGTTTGAAAGTAAAGTTACCTTTGCATAGAATTATTGTCTATTTAGTTTGAGTTTAATATATGGAATCTTTAAGTTGTCAATTTGATGTATGATTAGAAATGCATGTAAAGCTTCGACTGATGGCAGAATGCTGTTGCATAAAGAGCTTTTAAACTAGACTGGGCTTTGTTTTTAAACAAACATGGTTTTGACTCAGTAGAAGGACTGGTTTTTATGAATCTTCAGCCCTAGACAACTTGAGGAATCTGAAGCTGTATCAAAAACATGGCAAAAAGTTGCATGTATTGGAGTACCTTATTTCATATAACTTTTTTGGTTCAAATGTGTAATAGGTCGGTGAGCCGTTGTTGTTTTTGAAGGAAGTAGGTGTTGAGAGATGACAATGGCCACCTCCAGAAGGAAGTAAGACTAGGTAATAGGTTTTTTTGAAAGTGAAAAAAAATATGTGTTAGTTTTAATAGGGTGTGAATGCAAAGCAAGGAATATATTAGAAGTAAACCCTTTTTTCCCCCATTTTTCCTAATTTACTGTTAGGAGATTGCAATTTAAACAGCATGTGTTCTCATGCATTTCCTTAGGGTATAAAATAATTTTCCTTAAATTATTTGTCAAATATATTATGAAATTTGACAATTCCAACTTTATCCTCCTGTGCTTCCTATATATTATGTACTCAGGGGTATGCCAGCCGTTTGATAGAGATTTCTCTTCTGATTGCTAAATGTCTAGGAATTGAGCAGAGGGGGAAAAACAATCTGTTTCCGAATTTAGCAGTGACAAGATAGCTGCTATTTGCAGTAGGTGAACAAGGGACTTTGTGGGTTTTGCAGGAGCATTTGCTTTGGCAGTTTTTCTTCTCATAGATAAGAAGCATAGATAGTTAAGCATATTTATCTGCTGATAGATGTCTTCTGTGTTGCTGTAAAGCTTTTTGTAGTCCATTTCTTTTCGTGCAAGTATGAACCTTGCCTGCACCTGCACTTTGAATCCTAGCATTCCTTGTTAGGAAAATGTTTATTCTGATTAAGCAAAGTGTAGGCCTCTCAAGTCCATATCCAAACAGGCTCAGCCTTGCAACACGTACCTTTTCACAAAGGTGAATAAACCCTCACTGCTGTTTAACTATGCTCTTTCGAAATCTCATTATGGTCTTTAGCCCAAGATTCTTCAACATAATACTGATGGTTGATGTGTTTTTCTGGTTCTACAGAGGTGATATTAATCTTTGCTTAAAAAATAAAACTAAACCAACAATTGGAGTAAGAGCCAATCCCTTCTTCCCTGCCATTTTGAAGGATAAGTTAAGATTGCCTAAATGCCTGTTAACTGTGAAACCATGTGTGCTCTAGTCTCCTTGCTTTGTCCCACTGTTGAAGTGGGCTGGATTATCCCTACATGCTCAGTCCCTGCAAGGCACGGGCTTTCCCTCCACCTAGTGGATGTTCCATGAGAGAGCCAGTTCTCGGACTCCTGCAGCAGATTTTCCTGCTGTCTCCTGGCTCATCTGCCTTAGCTAGCACTTATGCATTAACCCTGACAACACTCCCTTTTGAATTTTATGCATTGTGATGATGCAATAATATTTAATATAATTATTATGCAATTTTTTTATGACTGCTAAAAAGACCGATGTGACTTTCCCTTGGGATCAGAACTGTTCTTATTTTTAAAGGCACAGTTGCGAAAGTGCTAGCCTTAAGCCAAGATAAGGCAATATGTAATGGAATTAATTAATTCTTTAAAATCTGTAGCTATTTCCACTAGCTTTCAAAGCACAAAAAACAAGTTACAACACTTACTTTAGTGCATTGGGAACTGACACCAAAACATCGGTGCTTTTTCTGCTGGTATCTAATAGAATGGAATGTATTAGTTCTTGTATTACAATACAGACCTTACCTGTCCCTTTCCTGACAACCCAGATTCATGGATGGGATAAATATAGCCTCTGCCAGTTCTGCTTATAGTCCTATGACCCAGGAGTACAAGCTGCTTTAGTTTTATTACTACATAAACTAAGTGTTGCAGTAATTGTCAGCTTAGACTTAGGTACTTTTGCTCAGTGAAGAGTTTTATTTTTATACATGTTTTTCAACTTGGAATTCCTGGGGATTCCTTCTGTGCACATAATGTGCATATTTACCGTGGAATTGTAACATATATAACTGCTGGAGGAAAGTTAGGTCTACGTGTCTTTCCTTGTTTTTGCAGTTGAAAAAGCATCAGATTAGAAGCTTTTCCCTTTTAAATAGTCATCTGCACTGTGCTTGGGCGGGCTGTGGGTGGGGAGTCATCATCCAGCTGCTCCGACCTGGATTGTGGAATTTCTATCTCTGCCTTCCTGCTAACTACCACCTTGGTTTTGGAACCTTAAATTTCCATTATCAGCAGCTTTAGAACAATTGAAAAATCAGATCTACAGTCACAGGATAATAATACCTTTAATTTCAGTCCACAGAAATGCATCCTGTACTGCCCAACCTGTAGTCTGTTGTGTTTTTACTGAGCAATAATTTCCTAGGGTAGTCATGCCTTCGCTCATCCTAGCACTAACCTATCTTTCTGGAGCATTTGTCGCAAATCTAAAAATTGCCTTTGGAACATAGTTGTTTTACAGAGCGTATCTGCTTATTTTACACCAAACCTTTCATAGGATCTTCCAGCTCTTTTGTGTTATTACTTTTTTCTATATTCTGTTTTTCTTTCCTAAGATATTGTGGCTTGATCTCTTGGGTGTTTAAGTGGGATTTTTCACAAATACTGTAAAGAATTAGATTAGAGTCACTGTGTTCTAGTATCTGTTCCTTTACCTTCTGGGTGAGCTGTATGCCTTAGAGGGTGGAGCTGCCTGCTGGTTGTGTTATGTAAAATAATAAATAATTTATAATGCTAACTGAATATATCTGCCTTGGTGAACAAACATACATTGAAGTGCTTCACAGGCACAAAACTGGGATATAATCAAAATAATTCCTTGAAGACACGTGAGAATAATTTGCTTTATTTGGTTTTTTAAGTGGGAGAACTTCGCTGTGATTTTGTGTTTTATTCAAGGGTATATTTTCCACCTAATGATCCGTGTGAGCAGTAACAGAGATCTGCATTATGATTCTGCAAATATTTAGTTTTTTTTTTATTGAAAGCAGCTTTTCTGATGTACTGCCTTGTTGCTGATACTAGCATCTGCTCCAGTTAAAGGATCACATGAAGCTTTGGATCATGTGGCTCTTTCCTCTTGTCTGTTGTAACAAAAGGATTAATGGAATTCATGCACTGCCTTAGAAAGCTGAAGGTGTTGCAATTACTATCAAATGCCAAATGTTTTCATGTAGCTTTGAAGCTGTGATGTATGCATGGAATTTCGAAGTACTGCATCTTTTTACCGAGCATGGCAATTTGGCATTAGCGCTTGATGGTATGAATTGATACGACTTCTACAAGTAATTTTATTTTCAAACAAAGACTGTTGATTTCTATCATATGAATTTCACCGGCTTTTCCAGCTTTTGTCTTGGGAAATTAAAATTTGTATATACAGAAGAAACTTTGTCTACATTCCTCTTCTCGATGTAAATGATTATTTCTGCAGTGATTAGTTAACGATGATCTGCTTTGCAAGACATAAATGCGTCAGTGACCTGCTCTCATTTAGATGTTGCGGTAGTAGAATGGTGGGGCTTTGCATGATTCATGCTTTCTTTCTTTGTGTTCATCTGCTTGCATGTGTCTGCTGTGAGCGAGATGGCTTGTTCTGTGCATCAGTTAGAAGTGAGTGCTTTTGATTCATGATGTGTGCTGTTCACTCTGCTCTTGATGCCTGCTGAATTTGCTTCTTGATAACAGATAGTTCATTATATTGCAGCTTTTTATTGCTGGACTGTGCAAGCTGAGAGCTATATCCCTGTAATTGTGCATGCTGTTACGTGTATAGTTCTGTTCTGTGGATAAATTATTTAGTGGAATTATAACAAGCATAAATGACAGAGAAATAAATAGTCTGATGGAAAGGTACCTTTAAAATACTCAATACATATTGATGTGGAAAGAGGTGTTTGGTTTTTTTCTTTAGCCTTCAGTTTTTATTTTGTGAACTAAATTAGCTGAGCATTGATTGTATGCTTAATATTGGAAGAAAAGGATTTCATTCACATGTAGAATATAAGGCATCAGATTTTCTACTTATAAGTTTACAAGTATTCTTGGAAGTTCTAAAGTAGGACTATAAAGGTGTGGCTTTGATTAAATCTCAAGTAAAGAAATCCAGAAATTTCACTTCCTAAGCTTAAAGCAAGGTCTTGCAAAGGTGTGTCTTTCTGTCTTTAAGGACAAAATCAGAAAATACTTGTTGTCCTTAGTTAAAATTCTCTTACTTTAATGTATTTTGGCTACATTTTAAAATTGTTTTGTTCTTTAAGTCATATCATATTAAACTGAAGTTATGATTATCATCTTTCTTAGTGTGTAAAACTTACAGAAAATTAAATGAATTTTCACTGTCAAACTGACTATAATAAAAGCATATTGGGTCATCTTAAGATTTGTGGCATATGCTTAAATAAATATTGCAGGCACTGATTAAACAGTGAAGTCTTTTTATATTTGTATGTAAAGAAAATTTTGAAAGAAATATTTTGAAGTATTGGGTGACACTTTTTTTCAGGTTTATGGTTACTAAATGCTTTTGAAACAAAGCAATTGTATGCCCAAACTCTTATTTGTAAGTCAGACTATGTAACTTTGCCCAAATTCTTAACTGAGACTTCAAAGAACTCTTTACCTTTCTCTGCTTTTTAACTTATCCACACACTCCTGCCTTCTCAAAGCCTATACAGCTTCCAAAGTTTCCATAAAATGTACAACTGGAATTTCATCATTGCTTCTTGTTTTATACCATTTGTTTTGTCTCTCCTCTCCCTGCCTCTCTGAGTTTTGGTGCTATTGCAGAATTTTTTTCTGTCAGAAGTCCTTCACTGTTGTCTCTGTCTACTTGATCAAACTCATCTACTAACAGTATTTCATATATTATTCTGAACCATCTGTTTATTGCTTACATTGTCTGTCAGGATTTTTCATCTCCTTTGCTGTGCACATCATTTACATTAACATTTAGAGAAATTTATTTTCATTCAGTCCCTCAGCATCTGCTTCTGTTTGACTTGTGAGGAAATTTATTAAACTCTATTTTTGATATTTTAAATGTTATTCTAATCAAGAGATGTTTTTCTTTTTTCATTGTTTAGTTAGTTGCTGTTATCGTATCCTCTCTTAGTGTCTTACCTTGTTTTATGTAGGCTTTTGTTCTCATGAAAAATTAATTTCAGTCTACTATAAATAAGTTTGCCAAAGAAGCCTGAAACAAGAAAAAAACTTGATGGAAATAATTTTCTCATTTTCTTTAATTTCTATTTTGTTGCTTGTAAAAAGAAAATGGTACTACTTGTATGATTGGATGGAATGACTGAAACTGATTGTTTTGAGACTGAACCATGTTTAATCCCCCAATTAATTGTAGAGTAATGTAAGTTTTTTGATAGGCTGTGGGAAAGTTACTTCAGAGGAATTACATAAACCAAAATAATTAAACACTGTCCCTTTTTTGAGCCATTAAATATATATTGCTGTGTCCTTTTGGGGACATACAATTCATTGTAGGTAACAAATTATTTTACAAATGATTTGGTAATAAAAATCGAGTTTATAATAACTTCACAGATACTGCATCAACATCTTAGATGCAGGCACAAGTTTGAGTTACTTAAGCCTCTACTGCAAAAACCAAATAGGTGGTTTCAGAGAATTACATTAATCTTATTTTCATTATTTCTATTTTATCAAAAGCCTCAACACTCTAGTTTTTTGTATGGTTTGCTTTTTAGACTGAATCTGGCTATGGATCAGAGTCAAGTTTGNGTATAAAGCTGGTAGTATGCAAGTTCACATTTTTAAGAAGCTTTTGTGGAGTGCACTGAAGTAGCAGGTGCAGCCAAGAGAAAACGTGGAGACCAGTGACAAAATGAGTAAGGAATACTCAGATATTATTTCTACTGACATTAACAGTATTTCATAATTGCTGATATCTCAAATGCCCTTAGTATACTTCAATTTCTTCTTCATAGCTGCAAAAATACATTTTTCAAAATTAAATTGTAATTATATTGCATCAAGCTATTGTTCAGTATGTAGAAACATTTCAGGCTTTTTTCCTTTGCATTTTCAGAAGGGCCACAGCTTGCGGGAGAAGCTTGCAGAAATGGAAACCTTTAGAGACATCTTGTGTAGACAAGTTGATACTTTACAGAAATACTTTGATGCTTGTGCGGATGCAGTTTCCAAAGACGAACTCCAGAGGGATAAAGGTAACACTGTAATTGAAAACTGTTCCCTCCATAGAATGTAGCTTTTTACCAAGGAAACCTCTTGATACTGTTACAATCCAATTTGATAAATAAATAACATATGTATCTTAAATTTAGTTTAGTAAAGGATCAGTCATTTGCATAAAGCAAAAACATGTTATTTTTACTTTAGAAGTCAGATTTGCTTTAAAATCTGCTTGATGTTAACCTGTAGCTGTCAACTGTTCAAAAGCAATGCTCTTTTAAAGTGTTTTGTTACAGAATACCAATTGCTAACCCTCATGAATTCAATTTAGTGCTGTCTCTTACCTGTTATTTTGGAAAACAAATGGGATATTCGTTTTGATAGAAACAATACGCTATTTTAAAAAAGTCCAGAGTGCTGCCTTAAGTAATGCTTCTGAGATGTGCTCGCTAGAAATAGAGCATTGAATGCACACTTGAGACCATACTAAACTATGATGTGGATGTCTACATATTTCTGAATTGCCTATATCAGAGCACAGCTGTCACTGTATCTGCACAATCTGAGGCATTTATATTCATTCCTGTGTTTGTTCTGGCAGCATGAAACTTTCCATAGCAATAAAACACCAGAGAAGTGCAATTCCACTTTTTTTTTTTTTAACTTTTCAATGTAGAAGATTAGATCGATACTGAATCATGGCTTCTACTTATCCACTCATAACAGCAAAGTATGTTGCTCTCACCAGAGAACTGAATGCTAAACTTCAGTGCTGAGCAATGTTAGATTCTTCTGTTAACTGATATTTACACTGGTAGTAGTCTTGGGTCAAAAAGAAAAACAAAAACCCAAAAGGGAGGGAGAGGTCATGACTGTCATTATGGAGAAAAGTGCTGGCTAACCATGCTGTCTTAATATTCTCTTACACACCTAAGAACTAGAAAAGCTTTCTCACTCCTGCAATATACTCTCTCTCAAATCTAGTGGTAGAAGATGATGAAGATGATTTCCCTACAGTACGTCCTGATGGAGATTTTGTACATAACAGTAACAGCAGTAAAGAAAAATGTAAGTGTATCCCAGGTTTTTCAGTGATGAGAATTAGAATGAGCGGTATGGTGATAAGTCTGGTACAAGACAGATGTTTTGTGCTCTTTTCTAAGCATAAAATGGCAAGAATAGTTATTTAAGTGTATGTGAATGGAAGTTCTTAGTCACATTATAATTCTTTAGCAGCATTTTGTGATACTCCAAGTTATCTTAATTCACACAAATACTAATGCAAGCTTGTCAAGTGGCAATTTCCTGTTCTGTGTTTAAAGTCACTATCACTACAAAATTCTGTTGAAAGGGCTGCATTATTCAAATATTGGGAACTGAGATTTTGTAATAAGTTATTGTAAGTGTTACCTGCTTTAGGAGTTTGTTGAAGTTCAGTGCTTTTTCACTTAGGGATGTCCCCGTATGATTTTCCCAAGTACTATGGTTATGGAATGGTTAAGCCAACACTGTCCTGATTCTCACTTATCATAATTTTAATGCTTTTTTGCTGTCTTTTTCATTGTTATAATGAGCAAAATTCTGATTTTTATTCTTATCATAAATGAATCCATTATTGTACTCGCTGTACCCATGCAGCAAATGCGAAGAATTCATGCAAGTATTGCTGTTTGAGAAATCTGGTCGTTCTGGCCTAGAGAAAGTTATGTATGCATTTAAATTGTATTTGCATTCTTCTTAAACCTTCTCATATTTTCTGACTGAAATATTCCAGTGTTTACACTCTCTACTTCTTGTCAATTCAGTTAGTCCTAAGGTATTTCTTAGGCTTGATTCACAAATCTTGGAAGTTGCACCTCCAGTATCAAATGTGATGGAACCTCCCAAACTGCTCACCAGAAATGTTTTTTAAAATGTAAATACTTCCATGTGGAATCTAGAAAATATAGGGCAGAACAAGCCTTTTCTATGTCTTCTGTTTCTTTTTAATTTGCTATTGTTCCCATATATTACATATTTCTTTCATGTATTTAAGTGTTTTTTCTAGAGCATATCCAAAACTGTTGTGATGGAAGAGGAAAGGAAAAGGAATGGAAGGAGCTTTTCAGGTTACTTCTAGAATTCATCACATAAGTAGATTTTTCTACTGAGGATTAATTGTAATCCTGATTTCAGAGATTAAGTAGCATAAAATTGAAGTTTTGAAGGAAGTGTAAGCAGATGTATGGTACCACTAAACCTATATTCTGTATGAAACTGGTTTTTTTTTTTGTTTCATTTGGTTTTTTTAGTCCTGTTAAGTTAGATTTCAGAAACCTGAAAAAGCCTTCTTTAATAAACGTTAAGTGAGAGTTTGATTTTACTGCAGGATTCATTTTGGAAGAGTATCTTTGTCAAACTCAATTTTTGTACAATCATGTAGGAGTTTCGGCTTAATTTACCTGTAGAAAATTTTTTCATATCTATGTTGTTCTGGCACATCTTCAATATATATACATATATTGTGGGGAATGTCCTTAGGAAAGTCGGTATTTTTAATGCAGTTGGTCATCAGGCTTTTGGGAACTTAACGTGCTAAGAAATTGATACTTGGTATTACAGATACCTATATAAACTCACTCACTCTAGCTCCTACAGGAAATAATTCTGCAACCCCTTGTCTTTTGGAGGACTTCTAATTCCAATTGTTATGAGTCCTTTACTCCATTAAATTTGCTTTCCATCAATTATTTCTATGAAAATATTTATCCCCATTTCAGTTTTTCTGTGCCTCAGTTTGATTTCTAATGGCTAAATTCATTAAACATTTAGTAGCAAAGTGCTGCAAAGCTTGATTAGTAATGAAAAATCAGACTCTCTGTCTTAAAGTGGAATCATAAGTGATACAGTGTGAGAAGTAGATGTCTCAGGTTGAGACAGGCATGCTCATATATTGGGCAGGAAAAAAGGTCAGGCTAATTGTTAGTGAAAGATTTATCTTCAACTTCACCCTTTTAAAAACTTAGCCTCAGAGCAACTGTTCAAATTTGGTTTCTGAAATTTAAGATTCTCTTCCTGAAATTTCTATTGAAGGACTCTTTAACATAAATCTTCTCAACTGTAACCTGTTTATTCTGACTGTTCTCCACTCAGTGCTTCAGGAAGTGAGGCATAGGTTCAACCTCTTAATTTAGTTTACTATGATATAGAAGTGTTTAAACCTACTGCTCAAAATACTAGTGCACCAATCCAAAGCTCAAATCATTAGATTTAAGACTGACCTGAGGGACCATATTCATGTTGACTCTTGCAGTTTGTTCTCTATGTAGGAGGAGAAAGTAATTATGAACATTTGTGTACTGTTCTGAAGGTGATTTGGATAAGAGAGACTTTTTTCTCTTCTTGATTCTATGTATCTTTAAGTGTAGAGGTAGGTAGGGTACTGTGAAGTTGTTTAAATACATTGGTCACTTTCTAATTAGAAGATCTGACAACTGGAACCCTGATCATTTATATAAAACACCAAGGTATGGTGTCTGGCCAATGCATATTTGCCACCTGGGATCTTATATGAGGAATGTAGAATCCCCTCTGGAAAAAGAACATATTTGGATTTAAATTTTCTAAGAATAGGAAGAGCAGGTGTAACCTACTTAAGGAACCACCTGGAAAATTATTTTTGTACTGGAACTGTAAAGATGAAAATGGTACAAAGGCTGAAGGAGAGAAATTTGATGTAAATTACAGCAGAGATTTGTGTTGGATTTTTGTGCTTTGAATGGAGGAAAAATATTTGCCAAAATATTGCTGAAAAATTGGGGCTGTTCTTAGAAGAAAACTAATCATATTGATCCTATTGCAATTCACAGAAGGTAACAACAGTAGGCATCAAGAAGTGGATTATGGACACAAATGTTTGTTTTTCACTTAGAATTAGTGACGTAATATGTTAAGGGGGCATAAAATGGAAAAAATGGGGGAACGTCTTTCTACTTACTGTCTTTAGCCTACTTTCCTGTTTCTCTGGAAAACAGATTTGATCAAACAGTGGGAAGGTGTTACCAGCAGAATCTTGAACAAGAGGGGAAAACACCTATCCTAACAGACACAGAGATCTAGGAGAGAAAAGCTAAGGAGCTGTTGAAAGTTAAAGAATGGTATGAGAAATTCCTTCATGAACTCTTGTATTAAATACAAGAGAAAACAAATCAGATGGGATAATGAAAAATGAACTGCTTGGAAGATGTTGAAATTGAAGTTAGGGTGGGAGACAAATTATCCTGCTTTTTTCAGTTACGTGATGCAATTTGATAACAAAGAGCAGTTGTGACAGTAAGAACCCTTTCCTATTATTCTTTACCTTTAAACATAGATCTCCAGATGACTGATTTAATTTTGAAATAATCAATGTGTAGCTGACATGAAAAAAAGTGTAAAAAAGGAATTGGAAAGATGTTTGGTCTCTCCAAATAGAAAATCTCACAAGTACTTTTAAAGCGCTGAAGCTCAGTTGTTCATGAGACGAGGGTTGAGGTTGTCTCCCAACACATTTCAGAAAGACAGATGTTTCCTGTGATTAGGAATGAATCAAAATACTTGTATCCACCATAAGGAACCTGTTGAGTGACCGTCTCTTCAAAGAAATAGGCTTTACATCCTTCCGTGACATGTTCATTTTAATGCCTGAAAAGCTTCAGGCACTGACTTAAAGTCTGCAGCTCTGCATTTATCACACTTAATCTGAGACCAGTTATTAAAGAATGGCTTAGGACTGTATGGAAGTGTTAATGAGATATAGCTGAGACCTAGAATGGGACAAAAGTTCTCTCTTTTGGAGAAAATTAAGCTGCGTTGCCTTATTTACCTTAAATTCTACTGCTGAGATTTCTGAAGTTATTTATATAGTGCTGTAGCTAGTGGCAGTTTCCTCGGTATGTCTGCATAGAGAGAAAAATCACATATGTAAGCATTATAGTTGTGCTGTTAAGCCTTCATGTGAACATAGCCTACACCAACAGGAGGAATTATTAGTGTGAAACTATCTTTTTCAGTTGTGAAGCAGTATGGGCAAAGTTCTTATATAATTTAAATTATTTTCAGTGGAGTTGCTGTATCACCTCCTTGCCAGCTTATGCCATTTTCACTCTCACTCCCCTCTGTGTTCCCTCTGCATCTGCTGGGGAGGGAAAGCTACTCTGCTCATTATAATTTCTGAAAGAATTTTTTTGTTCTCTTGCTTTCCTTTTTTTTTTCTTCTTGAGCCCCCATCACATTTACCTTTTAGGGAATGTTCTTGATCAACATGAAAAAAAGAAAAAGTTGTGTTCTACCATAGTATGTGTGCTTCTTGAAGTATTTGAAGTCGTTTATAGTCTGTAATCACTTGTTTGAAAAACAGTTTGATTCCTTCTGAGAGGGGGTCATGTAAAACCTCTGGAGACTTAAACCACTGCTGAAGACCATGATGACTGCTTTCTGTTCCCAAAGTGCAGACTGCTCTGTTGTTATGGAATGAAGTTCTGCTTTGCTCTTGCAGACAAATAAACTTGCTCAAATATTAATTTGTACTTTTTAAACTGTAAAAGTGGTATGTTGACAAACTGACAGACTGGAGAAAAAAATGTCGAGCCAGGTGATAAGCCAAGAGCTTGCTCTTTGGCAATAGCAGGAGTTACTTTAACTTGCTGGGTTCAGTCAGCTTCAACTTGAGTGTTACTTCTTCTTTGTAGTATTTTCTGACATTCATGTGCAGTGCTTGGTATGTTATTATATCAACCTACGTACCAGTGTGACATATAATAGGTACTTTTTTTGTCACACATTTTAAACAACTTGTTTAAATAGCCTTAGCAACAGATGGCCTGGTTGACAGCATGAAGCAGTTCTTGGAACTGTATAACTCACAGTACTTGGAAAATTCAGCACATTTGATGGTTTTATCTTATACCTTTTTACTTTGAGGTTTTAAAATCTGTAATTACATGCTTAAAACAACCTTGAATTATTATATTCTTAGTGCTGAGTCTGATATGTTTTAAGGTGCTCTGTGTTAATTAGGCCCCATTTCAAGCTGTCAAACTGCTATTGTTACAAACTATTACCACTCCCTCCACCCACATGATTTGCAGAGTGCAGAGTAATACAGCATTACAAGCAAGCTTGAAATACAGTATAGCAAGATGAAGCTGCAAGGATCTGTTTCTCCTTTTGAATCTTTTTCTTTATCCTCTGGATAGCTGTGGACATTATTACCATGTTAGCTTTTTATTTTTAAATTAACTTTCTAGCCAGTCTGTTGTCTTCAAATATTACACATACATGTGAAATGCTAGTTTGATTTAGGGCAGCTGTCAGTGATCTCATATATGTGTTTTTAGTGTTTCCACTTGTGACACCCAAAGGAATTAATG
>VXBI01008677.1:19203-29829 GCA_013397375.1 Toxostoma redivivum | reverse complement strand
TTTTTGTTTTTTCTGTTCTCCCCTCCAAACAAACACAAAGTCAAGGATGACATCCAGGTTTTGCTCCTGGATCCTTGAATTCCTGCCTTTCACATAAAAATATCCAGAAAAATAGACAAAAATCCTGGAATAATCAGGGAACAAGCAGTGGAAAACTCATATTAAAAAAACCAACAAATTTTAGGTGGGTTTGTTTAAAAAAAAAAAATTAAATTCTAAGAGTTCTACAGCCACAGCACCACTCCACAGAGCTGTGGGCACTAATGAAGGGTTTTAATTAACAGATCCAGCCTTGGGGTCACTGCAGCCACAAAACCTTGACAGTTTCAGGAGGAACTTTTGGGATTTTTGGTTTTTTTCCTGTTCTCCCCTCAAGGATGACATCCAGGCTTTGCTCCTGGATCCCTGAAAGCCAGAGCAGGAGGATGCTGGAATTCCTGCCCTTTCACATGAAAATATCCAGAAAAACAGACAAAAATTCTGGAATAATCAGGGAACAAGCCGTGGAAAACTCAAGCACTGAGTTATTTTTGTGGCTTGGCTGCACAGGTTTAGGTTTGTGCTGAGTCCAGAGCTCAGAGAATGGAGCTGTTCTCCCTCACCCACTGACATTCCAGCTGCTGTAGGATGGCAATGAACGGGGCAGAAATGCAAATCCTACAAATAAATCCTACAATAAAACCCACTGAGCCCATCTGGGGAAAAGCTGTCCCTGCTGCAAAGCCAGAAAATTTGGGAGGAATATCCCTGGGTGGCAGAACCTTTCCCTCAGCTGCAGGCAGAGAGGGGACCTCAAGAAATTTGGGGTTTTTAGGGCACATCCTCTTTCAATCAATGTATTTGGGGTCTTAACAAGAGCAAGGACAGCCTCAAGTTTTGATTTTTGCAGCAGTGATTTACAGAAAAATCAGGGTTTCTCCTGTTTGCCCCCACAAGATTCTGGGATTATTGTGAAATCAAGAATTCCAGGAGAGAGATGAAAGTGGAGAAATCACCCTAAAATAAATTATTGAGGGAATTCCCTTGCAGGGGAAGGAGGGGAAGCACAGGTGGGGTAAAGCAGGGTGGAATGTTCTGGAATGAGCCACGAGGAGCAGCAGTGAATGGAGAACCCAGGGAGAAATGCCAGGTCAGACAGGGCTGGGACTGCTGCCCATAAATCACCTGTGCCATAAATCATTGCTGTGTCCTCATCTCACGTTCCTACAGGGATAATCTGGTGAGCAGCAATCATAAATTGGACTGGAAATTCAAACTACAACAGGAAAACCAATGGGTACCCAAACTAAATGAGGGGAAAAGTAGAGGAGAGGAATTGGGAACCCACCAGATCTGTCCAACATTGACCAGGGACAGGCAGAGGAGCCACAGCAGGGACAAAAATTGGACTGGAAAACCAAACTACAACAGGAAAACCAATGGGTACCCAAACAAAATCAGAGCAGAGGAATTGGGAACCCACCAGATCTGTCCAACATTGACCAGGGACAGGCAGAGGAGCCACAGCAGGGACAAAAACTGGACTGGAAATTCAAATTGCAAATACAACAGGAAAACCAACGTGTACCCAAACAAAATCAGAGAAAATTAGAGGAGAGGGATTGAGAACCCACCAGATCTGTCCAACATTGACCAGGGACAGGTAGAGGAGCCACAGCAGGGCCATCAGCAGCATGTTGGCACAGCCAGCCAGCAGCACAAAGGCTGCCAGGGCCAGCCCGGCCAGGGCCAGGCAATCCAAGGCGCTGTCCATGGCAGACCAGTCCAGGAACCAGAGCAGCGTGGGGGCATAGCTCAGGGCAGCCAGGCCCACCTTGCCCTGGAAGTATTTCTGGATTTCCTGCAGGTAGAGCTTGCAGGGGAGCAGCCCCTTGTCTCCTATCAGCTGCTTGTTCTGCTGGAATGCCACCAGGAAGGCCACGGCTGCAGGAGAAAAAAAAGGGAAAAAGCAGTGAGGAATCACCCAGAGGAGGGAGATGATTGGGATCCAGAGCTAGGGAAGCGATTCCTGCAAGGAATTTATTCCTTTGGATCCAGAGTCAGGGAAGCGATTCCTGCAAGGAATTTATTCCTTTGGATCCAGAGCTAGAGAAGCGATTCCTGCAAGGAATTTATTCCTTTGGATCCAGAGCTAGGGAAGCGATTCCTGCAAGGAATTTATTCCTTTGGATCCAGAGCTAGGGAAGCGATTCCTGCAAGGAATTTATTCCTTATCTCCATTAAAAGCCAGCCCAGTCATTACAGTGCCCATAAAAGGGTCCCTGGGTGAGCTTTAAGGTCCCTTCCAACCCAAACCATCCCAGGATTCTGATTTGTGTGAACCACAATGCAGAAGGCAAAGGAATTCTATAAATCAGAATTTTGGCTCTGGAGGACAACAGATCTCCACCTTGATGGGCATCCATCAAGCACCTCAATTTTTTCTTGTGTTGAAAACACTTCATATCTCAAAATATTGTTAATGAGACAGCTTCAACTCATTTACAGCCTCAATGAGGGGCTCAGAGAATCCCTGAATTTGGGTTGGAAGGGACCTTAAAAATCCTCTCATCCCACCATCACAGGCTGCTCCAAACTGGTTTTGGACATTCCAGGGATCCAGGGGCAGCCACAGCTTCTCTGGGAATCTGTGCCAGGGCCTCCCCACCCTGGAATTCTTTCCCAAAATCCCACCTAATCCTGATCTCTGTCCATGTGGAGCCATTCCCTGTGTGCTGTCCCTCCATCCTTGTCCCTCTCCAGGCTCTGGAAGTGGCTCTGAGTTTTCCCTGGATCCTTCCCTTCTCCAGGTGAACATTCCCAGCTCTCCCAGCCCTGGAATTGCTCCAACAATTCCTTCTGCTCAAGGCACCCTCAATTCTCTGAGCTCATGGTTCACCAGCTCTGACCCTCTGCATCCTCTCACACTCTGGAAGGCTGGAAATCCAAAATATTCACGTTTTCCCATCCCTTAAATCCCCACTTTTCCCATGGCCCTACAGCTGTCCCATTTATAGTTTTTGTGCTCCTGCCCTGGACAATCCTGGAGCAGCCCAGCTGCTTTTTTTAACAGCACATCAGCAATTTAATTACACATCACAGACCTAGCATTTGATGTCCTACAGAGAAAGTTGGGCAGTTTTTAGGCATTATCTCATATTTTAGGCATCTCCTGCAGTTACCAATTTGCAGTTTGTAACTCCAGTAATCTCCATGTCTCAGGGAAATTTAAAAAAAAAAAAAAGAGGAAAGCCAATATTTCCTGATTAGGCTGCATCCACTAATTTACCCATCCTTCAAACATTACCCAAACACCAGAGCTCTTGGAAAAAGCCAATTTGTTCCCCTCCCCAGTCCTGCCTGGTTAATGATCAAATCTGTTTCCTCCCTTATCTCAATGCTGGCATTCTGCAAACAACAACCCTGGTGTTCATCTGGTGTCTCTCCCTGGGAGCGCTGGGGGAGAGGCTGTGTGAAATCAGAGCCCAAATTCCCGTTTTTCTTTGAAGTCTGGAGCAGCAACCCAAAGTCTGCAGCCCCAGGGAATCCAACTGAAAGTCCCATTCCCCAGACAAAGGTCTCCAGTGGGTTCCACTTAATCCACTTAACACTCCCCCTGCTCCCTGCACACAGCCATGGGTTTTATCCTCATTTAAAAACCACTAAAAGTCATCGTGCAGCACACAGCAGAGGTCACTGGGAGGGTTCCCTTTGATTCCAGCAGATCCTGAACCCCAGGGATGACACAATAAAGTTGGGAGTTAATTGGTTGTGTCTCTTCCCATCCATCTTTTATGCACAGTGAATGATTTCACAAATAAAAGACATTTTTCTCCCGTTATTTTACTCAATTATGGGCAGGGAGAGACATGAGAAAAGATGATTCCAACATTACAGGATCGGTTCTGGAACATAAATTAAGTGTTTTTTCTATTTTACCCATTTTTTCTACCAACGCTCAGCACAACTGTGTAATCAGAAATCCTGACATGAAACCAGCAGAAATAAAATTATTCTGAGCTTCAGACAGCTTAATATCTTCATTTTTGGCTTTAAAAAAGCCAACTGAAAGCCAGTTGTGCCTTAAAACTCGGTGGCTTGATTTTTGCAGTGATTAGCACTGCAATTTGCTGCACAGTTTTCCAAAAGTGCTAATCAAATTCACCTCTAAATGCTCCAGAATTGCTGCCCCAACCCATAAATGCTGAGCAGGTTCTTGCCTAAAAAAGTCCAAATTAGACCCCTGTATGTGAGACAAACAAGGAAAGGGTAAATTAGGAAAAACAAACAATTCCAGCAAAGTGCACGTTGGATGGATGGCAGCAAACCCTGGGGTGGAGCTGCCATGAAATGCACATTTTAGGATGCCCTAAAAAGGGGTTTTCTGCTGGGATTTCCCACAGCATCATCCACAATTAAAGCAAGATTTTGGGAGGATTCACCTCCCCCAGAGCAAACCCTGTGTTTGAGCCCTCCCTGCCCAGGTGATGCTCAGGTTCCCAGAGCTCCAGCCCGGATCCAGCTCCCTCTCCTGGACACTCCCCATGCCCGGATCACTCCAGGCTCCATCTCCAGAATTTTTTGGGCATTTCTGGAGGGCTCAGCCCTCATCCAGCTCCCTCCCACCCATCCCTGCTCCATCTCCTGAGGTTTTCCCCCCTCAGGCAGCAGCTCCTGTGCTGCTGGGAAGAGCTGGAAATAAAAAGAGAGATTGCAAAGACAGGAGATGCCCAGATCCAGAAGGAAAAAAGGAAATTATTTATCAGCTTGTCATTGCTTCCTCTCCCTGACCCCCAGAGAAGCTGGAGCTTTAAATTCAGTGTAACAGACCCTGCTGCCTTCTCCAGGAACCTTCTCCCTGCCAGTGGTTTCCTCAGGGAGTAAAAAAAAAATCCCTTTTCCCCCAAAGCCTGTGCTTCTTCCTTCACCCTTATTCTGGAATTCTCTCGTGTTTGGGGATCTTCCACTCTACATTTTCCACTCCCTGCAGCTCAAACAGCTCTGGTTCCACTCTGGAACCCAAGTTTGGGCCACCAGCACCCTCCAGACCTGGCACAGAGCCCTGGGCACCTTCCAGGGACAATTCCAGGCTTTGGGAGTGCTCAGTCCTCAGGGGCAGGAGGGTGTTGGGCTTTGCACCACTAATCAGTGGTTCGTTATTTTTGTTTGGAGCCAGGATTTTTGGAAAGGTGTTTGAGACCATTCTTGTGTTCAGATTTGGATGTTTATTGTATCTTATCAGGAATTACAGAAAGTACAACAGTACCTCTAGCTGCTTGTAAAAGTGGGAAAAATGGCTCTAAGCTGAGCCTGCTTCAAGGCTTTTTAAAGCTAAACACACCAATAACAGTTTTACACCTATATTATTTATACCTTTGACCCAATAATAGATTCCCATGACCCTCAGAGTGACCAATCCAAAGGTAACTACTTAAATTCCATGAAGAAAAGGAGGAGAAGATGAACAAGAAGAAAATTCTCCATTTTGTCCCATAACCACCTGTAAAAACCTCAAATTTCAAACCCATCCCCCAGTGCAAACACACACATCTCACCCACTGCACACTGGTGATTCCTAACTCATTATTTATATTTCCAAGCCTTCTCCAAGGTTTTAGTCCAGAGCAGTGTTTTCAAGGGGAAAAGGAAGCACAGCTCAAAACCTTCAGACTGTTGAGATCCAACAGAGGCACAGAGCAGCTCCAGGTGTGCCTCCCACTGCAGAGCCTCTGACAGCTCACATGGGAGCTCTCCCTGCTGCCAGCTGAGCTTTACATAATACATGCAAATTACCAGGGCTGCTAATAGACCTTCCCCACTTATCCTCACCTCACAAGGTGCTTCACTGTACTTTTCCATTAACTCCCCCCCCTCCACCTTCTCCTTCCCCTCCCAAACCCAGCCTTGTTCAATCCCACATCAGTGTAAAGCAGGATGCCCAGAGTTTGCTG
Organism: Toxostoma redivivum; assembly: GCA_013397375.1. Lineage (NCBI taxonomy): Eukaryota > Metazoa > Chordata > Aves > Passeriformes > Mimidae > Toxostoma > Toxostoma redivivum. Next base: position 23,899 of record VXBI01008677.1, on the reverse strand, counting down.
CCAGCAAGTTTAAGTGATTTCCCCAATAAATTCCTAAAGAGGTAGAAGCATAGCATAAATATATGTAATGTCTTAATTTGAAATATCCAAAATAAATATAATGGTCCAAAAGCTTCTGTGTTGTCACATATGGAAATTGTCCATACTTTTCACAGGTAAGAAATTCCATAGTTTTGGGACTTTTTGTCAACTTGCATTTACATACAGTGATTTTTTTGTAAAGAACTCGTTTGGTCACCACTCAAGTGTCCCCATCCAAAGGGATTTGCCCCATCCAGATTTCCCTGGCACCTCAACTCCTTTTCCCCAGTCCAGGCTCAGCCTGTGATGGTAGGAGAAAGAGAGAATCCCATTCTTCATGCTCAGGAAAGATTTAAAGATGTGAAATCCAAAACTTTCCGGTCATATGGCTTTTTCTCTCTTCCCCCCCTCCTCTTGTTAAAAGAAGTCTTAACTTTTCCTTAATGCCCAAACCACAAGAAGAGCTGAACCCAGAGCACAGAGCTCTGCCTAAAAACCAAACTACACTTTGCACACACACACAAACCCTGCCTGGAGCAGTTTATCCAGTGCCCCTTTGACCCAAGCAGGCTTTTGAACAGGCCCTGAGCTGGATGCTGCAAGCTGAGGTTGCACTGCTGGAAAGAAGAAAGAGCAGAACACTCCTGGTATTTTATTACCAGAGAAACGAATCAAATAAATTTTCAATTGATGAATTCCCCTGCAAAGTTTTGCAACACAGAAGCAACAACTCCAGGGCACTGAGCGAAGGGTGAAGCCAAGCACCCACAAAAAACACACAACAAAGTGCTCTGCTCTTAACACCTTTTCTGTTTTCTTGCCTTGCACAGCCCAGCTGAAAACTTTGGGGTGGTTGCTCGGGGGGGTTTTGAAGTTCTTATCTCCCTGCTGCCTCCTTGATTGAAAAGGTGTGGAAATAGAAAAAGCTTCCCTTTGGGTCTGAGGCTGTTCAAAACCACCCCAGCCTGCCCTGGGAAGATCCCTCTGCTCCAGAGCAAGGAACACACTGGGAGAGAGAGAGAGATTCCCTTCTCCACCTTTGTTATTTTTTTCCCCATTCCAGGGGAATGCAGCTGCTCAGAGGATTCTGCTGAGGATCCTTAGCCCAGCTAAGGAGCTGAAATAAAACCTTTCCGGGCAGCAAAAGGATGTTCTCTAATCCTGAGCAGGCAGGCTGAGAGCCACTGAGAGCCTTTTAATAAAAGCAAGGGAAGGGAAAGCAGGGGAGATGGCAGAGAAAGAGAGGAGGAAGGACACTGGGGAGAGCCAGGAGCCTACAGGAAGCCAGACTCCCCTGAGAGGGCTTTAGATTTCAGACTTAGGAAGAAGGAGCACGAACCTCCTGTAGCTCTGGCGCTGGGGAAAGAAAATACTATCAAACAATACATAAGGAGAAGGAAGATAAACTGGATTTAAATAATAGCTTTTATTTCAAAGCTCTCCACAGAGCCTGGCTGAGATTGGGGAGGGTGGTATCTAATTACTGAAACTTCTGCAGCTGGAATCTGATGATGGTAATCACCCAAAAAAGGCACTTAAAAATGATTTAGAAAGAGGGTGAAGGGAGCAAATAATGCACATTTGTTGCTGAGAGCTTTGGGACCAGCTATTTACCTGCAAGAGCACTTCCAACAGACCTCAAGTATTTCTGGATTGCCACAACATTGATCCCTGTCACAGGGAACAAACACACAGGGCAGAGCAGGATGGAAAAGCTGCAAAGCTCAAAGTGACATTTGGCCAAAGCTCTGCCCTGCTCAGGTGAGAGCCCAGCTGCAGAGCTGCCTCCAGCACAGGGAGGACCTGGAGCTGCTGGAGAGGGTCCAGAGGAGCAGAGGGACGGAGCAGCTCTGCTGGGAGAGCTGGGATTGTTCAGCCTGGAGAGGAAAAGCTTTGGGGCAACCTCGTTGTGACCTGCAGGAGCCATCAGGAAACACAGAGACCATTTCCAGGGGGTGGAGTGACAGGACAATGCTGTCAGGACCAACCTCGGATCCACCTTCCCTGCCCTCCCACTCCTCCAGCAGCAGGTGGGGTTGTTCACTGACCTCTCAAATCCTCAGATCCTCTCCCACCTCCCATCTCCAACCTGCCTCTCACACAGCAGCTGCTCTGCCAGGGACTTCCCAGGCTCGGGCTGCTTCTGGAAAACCCCTTCAAAAGACACAAAAAAAGAAGGGGAGAGTTGTTCCAAGCCAAGGGGGAGGGGGAGAAAGGGGGGCACACAGAAGGACACTCCACACCTGCCCTGCTCTGCCCGGCCTCCTTCCACACAGGAAAGTCCTCAGGGAAAACATCTCCCGTGCCTGCAGCAGGCAATGAACACCCCCTTGGGGATGGGGTGGGGACAGGAAGGAGGTGACAAACCCTCAGACCACACTTTGGGGTCACTCCACACCCCAAATCGTGCTTCTATCCACATCATCCTCAAGGTTCCTCGCTGTCCCACCCAGGAGGGGAACAATCCCTCAGCTCCTCGAGGAGCTCCGATCACATTCCCCCACACCTTCGCACAAATCCACCCCCTTCAAAGGATCTGCTGCTCAGCCCAGCAGGAAGGAAAGGGTTACACATAAAAGGGTGAAATGAAAGAAGGGGGGAAAACATCCCAGGGCTGAGGAATGTCAAACTGTCACAACGGCATCAGCCGTCTCCTCAGCGAGTCTGAGCCTGGGCGCGCGCGGGATCGCCGCGGCTGCGAGAAAAATCAGCTGTCACACAAAACACTTCCAAATCCAGAAAAAAACCTGCAAGAGCAGCTTGGCACAGAGGCACGGAATTGTTTTCTGCTGTTTCTAAACCCAGGCTCTCCGAAGAGATCAAAGGGCAGCCCTGCTTCCCTCTGGAGCATCCCTGGGGCTGTGTCAGGGGGATTGTGCCTGCTCACAACACAGCAAGCGCTTCCCACCCCACAAATTCTTGTGGGGCACCTCTCCTGCACTGCTGCCAGAAGGAATCTGACCTGGCTCAGACCAGGCCCAGGTTCCTGGCCTTGGCTCATTCGGTTTTAGCTCACCCCAAACCAGCAGAACTCCCCATGGCCTGAGTGCAGCCAAGCACAAGTTGCACAACAAGCAGGTGAACTTTTCCTCTCCTCCACCTCATCCCTTAACAAGAGGCACCAACATTCCCCCATTCTCCTGCCCTGCTCCTTCCAGCTCCGCTGCCCCCAATCCTCCCTCTGCCACCCCACTCTCCAAAATGTTTCCTCACTCCACCCCATTCCCTGGTGCTCCCCCTCCTCTCTCCTGCTTGAAAAACCCACCACGAACAATCCTCCCTCTTTTTTAGCACCACACGTTTACTCACCAACCTGCAAGCTCAGCTCCATCCTCTGGCCCAGCCCCTCCCAGCCTCCTTTTCTCCTGCAGCCCATCAGTTTCAATCTGTAACTCACCTGACCCCCCAGTAAGATCCTTGTTCCCCACCTCGTTGTCCCAAGTGTCCCACTCACCACAAGCTCCCACACCTTTGATTTCCATCACTTCCCAGCCCTCCAGCCAGCCCCTGCTCCCTTCCCAGCCCCACACCCCCGCTGCTCCCAGGTGTGGCACATTTATCACCCCAAATCCACCACCGGGAAGCAGCAGGCTCCACTGAAGAGAGCACTAATCAGTTTTTCATAAGGAAACTGCAAACTGAGCCACGGGAAACTCAGCAGCCTGGATTTACACACGGGGGAATATCAGAATCGCTTTCATTTTGACTGAAAGAGTCATAACCTCGCATTTCACCGAGAGCTGAAACCAAACTAGAACCAGAGCACGTGTCAAAACCATACAAAACTACAACTTCTGCATGGTTTTGATGCAAAATAATCTAAGCAGGCTGGCAGGCTACAAATTCTAACGATTCTGTGGACAAATCTGGGGCAAGTTTAGAATTTGTACTGTACTGTGTTACTTGTCAGTTTCGGTTTCACTGTAAATATTTTTAAGCGGAGCACCAGCGGGCTCTGAGCACAGCTCTCAGTGCCAAAGCAAGAAGCAAACGAGCACGGCAGAGGATGGAAACTGCTTTTACTGGGGAATATTTTAAGGCCATGTCATCTCTAGGTCCTGGCTGTTGTTGGTGTTGGCACCCAAAGGTGGCATCTGTCCCTCCAGTCCTGCTCTTGCTGCTGCATAAGACAAAGAGTTCCTCTCTTGCACTGTGAGCTCACAACTCCAAGGGAAAGGATGAGCAGCTCCAAGAGGTACCAGCCTCGTGGTGTGAGCAAACTTCTCCTTCCAGCTCCACCAGCTTCCAGCATCACCAACCCCATGCAGGCATCAGCCACGGGGTCCTCAATCCACTAGGAAAGTGGGAGTGGAAAAGAAGATAATCAAGGTTTATGCAGAGCTGGAGGAGACCCGCAATGATCATAAAATCATGGAATATTCTACAGTGGGAGGGACCCGCAAGGATCATGGAGTCCAGCTGCTGTTCCTTCCTGTACAGGACATGCCCAAGGATGTCACCACGGGCTTGGGAGCGGTGTCCACTGGCAGCCTTGGGAATGTGCTCATTCCCTGGGGAGCCTTCTCAGTGCCCCACCACCCTCGGGGGATGAGGAAACCTTTCCCTGCTGTCCCTCAACCCTCCCTGGCACAGCTCCAGCCGTTCCCTGGGCTCCGTCCCCGGTCACCACTCGGGGACACGGCGGGGGGAGCACCCGCCCCGCACTCACAGTACA
>VXBI01008677.1:8046-18974 GCA_013397375.1 Toxostoma redivivum | reverse complement strand
GCCCCCCCCCCGGCCCCCGCGGGGGGCCACGGCGGGGGCAGCCCCCGCCCGGCACTCACAGTACAGGAAGGCAATGGAGCGCAGCAGCACGATGCGGGTCAGCCAGAAGGAGCCCGGGGAGAGCGGCGAGGCCGCGGAACCGAGCCCGGGCTCGGGGGATGCAGCGGGAGCCGCTCCGGAGGGGGCTCGGGCCCGGCCCGGGAGGCGCTGCCGCAGCTCCGCGCTGGGCGCCGCCATGTCGGCCACAGCGAGCATGTGCGGGCCGGCGGGGCGGGCCGGGAGGGGACACGGCCGGGAGGAACGGGGCNGTGAGGGGACACGGCGGGGAGAAACGGGAAAAACGGGGAAAAACGGGCAGGGATGGGGAGAAAGGGGAAAAACTGGGCAGAAATTGCGAGAAACAGAGAAAAATAGGCAGGAATGGGGTGAATGCTCTGCAAAGCGGCGCAGCCGTGTCGGGCACAGGGAGCGTGTGCGGCCCAGCAGGGAGAGCTGTGAGGGGACACGGCGCGGAAAAAACGGGAGAAAACGGGCAGAAATGGGGAAAAAATGGCAGAAATGGGGAAAACCTGGAGAAACCGTTCAGGAATGGGGAAAAACGGGCAGGAATGGGGGAAAACGGGGAGAATGCTCCGCAAAGTGATGCCGGCGTGTCAGGCACAGCGAGTGTGTGCGGGCACGGCGGGGAGGGCCGTGAGGGGACACGGCGGGGAGAAATGGGGGAAAACGGGCAGAAATGGGGGAAAACGGGGAGAAACGGGGTAAAACAGGCAGAAATGAGGAAAACCTGGAGAAACCGGGCAGGAATGGGGAGAAATGGGGAGAATGCTCTGTAAAGTGGTGCCGCAGTGTCGGGCACAGCGAACATGTGCGACACGGCGGGGAAACCGGGAGAAATGGGGATAAACCGGATAGACGTGGAGAGAAACGGGCAGAAATGGAGAGAAACGGGGGAAAACGGGCAAAAATGGGGAAAAACGGGCAGAAAAGAGGAGAATGCTTTGCAAAGCAGTGCAACCATGTCAGGCACAACGAGTGTGTGCGGGCCATGAGGGGACAGGGGGACGGGGGAAAACGGGGAGAAACTGGGAAAAACGTGCAAAAATGTGGTAAAACAGGAAGAAATAGGGAGAATGTTCTGGAATGGTTTGAGAGGGAACTTAAAACTCATCCAGTTCCAATTTTAGGCACCTTCCCCTATCTCAGGGTGCTCCAAACCCTGTCCAGTCTGGCCTTGGATGCTTCCAGGGGCAGCCACAGCTTCTCTGGGAATTCCATCCCAGCCCTTTCCCACCCTTACAGGGAAGGATTTCCTCCTAAAATCCCATCTAAATCCACTATTTGTGATGCTGCCATGATTTTTACTTTAAATAATTTACAGACATTAAATACTTGGCTGCGTGGAGTTCATAAATAGCATTTTTAAGCGTAAACATACATTGAGTATCCCCTTAGTAAACACCTCCGTGCTGGTCGCTGGGAAAGCATCTGCTATCAGGTGTAACATTATTCAACACTTCTCAGCCTCTAAACCAGTTCTTTCTAAATGCCCCTTTTGTTTTTCCAGTTTCCCATCACTGCTGCTCTCATTGTTCTCCTTAGGAAAAAAAATAGAAAAAAAAAATCCCACATAATGGTGCATTGTATAGGGAAGGAAAAATCAGCTGTTTGTTAAAGAACACTGGAATACTGCAGTTCTGCTCTCCCCTTGGATCGGCAGCGAGGTTTGGAGAGGAAAATTTAAATAGATGGGAGCTAATGGTTTCCTTTGTGGGGTCTTTTACAGCAAATTCCACGTTAAACGGGGATGTCTGTAAAACAAACTGCATAATTGAGGAAATTACTGCGGGAAAGTGGAGGGTTTAGGCTAAAGATTTAGCAAAAATAGAGGAATAATTTGGGCTGGGAAGGGAATGCTGAGCTGGGTCAGTTCTCATTGCCGAGGGTCTCTCTGAGATGTGCCAGACCAGGGTGGGGGACTTTGTGTGTCAGGAGCACCTTCCAACAGGATGAGCTGAAAATTTTAGGTCTAAACCAGCAGAAATCTGTTGTTACTAAAAAGGACTCGATTCACATAACAGGCAGTGGAAGCCTTTCCTGGAAGATGATTCAGGCTGGAAAGAAAAACATGTGATAAACCAGTTGATTAGGACACCAAATGACATCTTTTTTGTCCCAAATGTGACTCGAGGATCTTTGTGTGTCCCTCCACATCAGAATATTCTGTGATTCCACAAATCCCTTTGTGGGGCCCATCACCTGTGCTGGCTTTTCTGCTCGCTCCTTAATTCCTCCTTTTATTTTTTTTTTTTTTTTATTACCAGGCGACTTCAGGAAAGAAAACCCCGAGCAAAAATAACTCAGACAAGGCACTTCAGAGCGAGGTTTGGAGCCTTTCAAGCCTGCAGGGGAAGGCAATTCATGAATGCCAGGCGGGCAGGGGCATCATTGATGCTCATCTTCATTCACCAAGCCGCCCCCAATGCCACGTCCCCTCTTTTGCTGCTTTCCAAAGCAGCTGCAGGAGTGCCAGGGGAACAAGCCTTTACTGTCACAGCAGCCAGCAGCTGTCCCCAGCAGCACCCCAACCCCGCTGCCTGGCCCTGGCACCCGAAATCTCTCTGTGTTCATTCAGCTCTGGCCTTTCGCCCCTCTGGCTGCCAGGATTTGGGTTGAAAGGGAGCAGAGAAAGCTGAAATCGGGAGTTTGGAGGCAGCTTGGGCATGGGGGGCTGCTCTGAAGAGAGCAGACATTGAGCTGGGAATAATGCAGGCACACACCGAGCACTCAGCTGTGGTTGCTGAAGGGGACGTGGGCACGGCACAAAGAATTTGGGAGCTTTCTTCAGCTAAGCCATTTTTTCCCAGCAGTAATAATTCTTCCTTTAAAATCCCCAGTTTTCCCAGTGGAAATCTGCTCTTTAACTCCAGGATTAAGGCTGGGAAGGATTTTTAGAGGAAGAATCACTTTTTTTTCCTCGTGTATTTGTGCAGGTTCATGAGGGGCTGGTTCAGAAGAGGAATCCTTTAGTGGTGCCACAAGACAAGCAATTAATAATCACAGTAATCCTAATGAATCACAATAATCCCCTTTATTTTGAGAAGATGCAATCCAGGCTGTGCTGTGCAGGGGGAAAGAAGAAATCCTTTGCCAACACCTCACCTGACATTTAATCTGTAATTCATGCATGGGTGAGTTTTGATCCTGCAAAAACATTTTTGATTTCTTGCTGGGATCTTCAAATACTCGAATAAATAACAAATAAACTTTATTCAATGCTTTACCAAGTACAAATAAACTTTATTCAATATTCAATTATTTTGAATAAAAATATTGACATCAGATGTTGTTTTTTCTTTGGTGTCCACTGCTCAAACCTAGAAAAGGATTTAGGAATCCCTGGCACTCCTCTCTCTACTTGCATTCCAAGCAGGAAAGAGAGACATCAGTGGAGTTCTGCCCAATGCAGCTGTCCAGAATTTTTTTTATCCACACCAGGTAAATATTCATGTTGGAAAAGAGCTGCTGCAGGTCACAGAATTGTGGGATTGGGATGGAAAAGCCCCTTGGATCATCCAGTGCCAAGGCTGCTGTCCCCAAGTGCCACAGCCACACGAGCTTTGGGTGAGGCAAGGCTCATTTTGTGTGAACAAAAGGCAAATTTTGGACCTGAAGTGACCTGCAAGGAATGGATCAACATAAATTTAGCCTTAAAATTGCATGAACAGGCACTGGAGCCTTCCCAAGTACTCAGTGAGGGATGGGACCCACTATTATTGTCCAGTTTGAGGGCAAAATTAATTGTAATTAATTGAAGTTACCACCAGTCTTTTTATTCCTTCTTTTCAAATATCAGGAGTTTTTCTGGAAAGGCTTGAACATTGTTCAGAGGAGCTACCACCTCCTCTGGGCTGAACATTAATCCTGCAGGTGTCAGAGGCTGATTTTACCACCACAGGTTCCTCTTATCTGATCAGGGTTTGTTTTTAATTCCCCATTCCTTTTCCTTTGCTCCTTGGAATTCCCATGTGCAATCTGCTGGCAAGTCAAAGGATTTATCCCAGCTTGGGATGAATGAGAACTTTCCCCCTGGATCAGAGGAAGGATGGAGCCCACCTTTGGGAGGAACTGTGTGTGTATCCCAGAGCACATCCACGAGCTCCAGAGATTCCTTGTGCTCTCATCCTCTAAAAATGCCTTCCCTGGCTGCCACTGGAAAGGAAATTTTTCCTTCCTGGCACCAGCAGGGCTCTGCCTGCTTTGGAGCCAATGCACACACGCTCTTATTCCTGCAGGAGGAAGGGTTTGGAACACGGGAATGGGATGGGAGTTGAGCAGGCTCCATCCCACAAGGATGCTGAGGATTCCCAAGTGGGAATGTGATGGAGCCAGGCACACAGAGCTTGGATTTACTGCCCCATTCCCAGAAACGCTGGCTGAGCTGGCCATGAACTTTACCAGAGCCACGTCAGAAAATGAAGCAATATTCCAAATCTCAACCTCTGCTGTGCCCACTGTGTCAGGAAAAGCTGGAGCTGCTCCCCCAGATCCTCTCTAAAGGCTGCACTGGGCAGCAGGAACCTCGGCTCCCTCCCGGATCTGTGCCCTTTTCCTGGGAATGCTGTGTCAGGCCAGGGTGACACATCCTGCGGGATCCTGCCCTGCAGCTCCAGCCCGTGCCCAGCCCTGGGCAAACATCCCCAATCCTTTGTCATACCAAATCCGGCCACGAGACCCCGCAGCACAAACGGCCCCGCTTGAACCCGCTCGTTCCCTGAGCATTATCTCATTCCATTTCACGGCTCAGTGAACTTCTCAGGAAAGCACAGCACCTCCAGGTGCTCCAGCTCCCTCCTTTCGCTGTGCTCCGGGTGTGTGAGGCCAGGGAATTCTGGCTGCATCCCCCAGGAGCGACAGGGGAACACGGAGTGGTTGGTGCAGGATCACGGACGTGCAGCAGGACACGTTCCCTGCCCCGCTCCCAGGCACGGCCTCAGCTCTGAGCCCATCTCTGCAAGAAAAGGAAACAACCACCCAGAACTCATCTTCCTCCTTCTACCTGTGCTGGACAAAGAGGAATTCAAACCTGTGGGCTGGGAAATGCAATTCCCTGCAAGGCAGCAGCGAGCAGAGAAGAAAACCAATGTCTGTAATTCTGTAATTCCTCCTGTCCTTGGGGGCTTCTTGTGCAGGAATCTTTGGAGCTGAAGACAGGGAGCAGAAAAAAAAGGGGTTCTTGTTCCCATTCCTGCCTCCAAAACTCTGAGCATCCCACAAATCCCTTCCCAGCCTCAGTCACGCACTGAGGTTGGGATCTTCCGAGGAAGGTGCTCCACAGAGAGGCTGGGTTGGGAAGGATGCACTAAAAATAGTGATTATTGCTTGGACTCACCCCTGGCTAAAAGGGATGAAACACTGGAATTCTGCGAGGCAAGGTAAATTGCCCAATAAGACAGGATTTATAGGAATATACATTAATTATGTGTCACAGGAGAGGGGAAAAAAAGATTTTCCCAAGTGTCTAACAGCACTGCAAAGTCATCAATCCACAGCGCAGGGAAACATCAACTCATCCCCAATCTCATTAAGTTTTAGAAGAAAATTTCAATTATTCCTCATTAGCAAGTCCAACATATTTAGTTCGCCTTGAGCCTTAAAATATTTTTTAAAGCCGCTTTGAAAATTGTATTTCAAATATATCAGGAGGTAACTGCAAATGGAAAGCTGAAAACTGGAAAAATTACATTTTTTTAAAAAAATAAAATGAAATCCTGCTTTGCCATTTGAGAGAATAAATGAATTTTCACACAGAAGGCAGACGGATGTTTGGGCACATTTTAACACATTGAAATTCAAAGCATACGGTTTATTTATTACACGTCGCAGTAATTAAACAGAAAACACCACGTTCCTGGTACTTTTTAAACGCTGGAATGCTTGAAGCCCAATTTCTTATTTTTTCCCCCTGTTAATCTTATACATGACCCTCTATTTTTCCAGGGGGAAGCAGCGGATAAAACTGGAATTTGGGGAGTTGCTTTTATTCTCCCCCTCTCCCCACCAGTCACAATTAGAAGGCTGAATTCCGCAGATAATTAGAATCAAATGCTCCAAATAAATGCTGGGCTGGCTCGGAAAGGGGCGATTTAAACTGAGATTTTTGGGGGTCACCCTCCCTTTTCCCCCGATCCACAGGCTCACCCCGAGGTGCCGCATCCTCCTCCGGCCGGGACCTCCCGGTGCTCGGGGCCGAGCCCGCTGCGGGAAAGCTGCGGGAAAAGAGGAGGGACAGTCGGGGAGGGGACACGGAGGGTCTCGTGTCGCTTTTTTCCAGCAATTCCCCGATTTCCTCCGCTGGAGAGAGGCTGCGGGGACACACAGGGAGCTTTGCCCCCGCTGCCCCGCACCCAAAAAAAAAACCCTCGGAAAGGGGATTTTGAAAGATTTTAAAGAACCGGCGGTGCCACGGCTCCGCTCAGCGCCTCTTCCCCGCTGCTCCATCCCGGTACCCGCTAGAAAACCGGGCTGTACAACAAATATCAAACACATCCCGCCGGTACAGCACAGCGGGGAAGCGCCCGCAGGATTTACAGCGGAAAAAAACACAGAGGAGACGAGAGAGGCAGCCGGGAGCAGGGAGACGGGAGAGCGGCGGGTGGTGGCACCCACCGGGACCGGCAGCGGGACCCCCGGGGGTTCCTCGGCCGGGAACCTCAGCGGGTTTCTCAGCAGGACCCTCGGTGGGTCCCTCAGCAGGGCCCTCAGCCGGTTCCTCGGCCGGTCCCTCAGCAGGACCCTCGGCCGATCCCTCAGCGGGTCCCTCAGCAGGACCCTCGGGGAATTCCTCAGTGGGTCCCTCAGCCGATCCCTCCGCGGGTCCCCCTCAGCAGGACCCTCAGGGGACTCCTCAGCGGGCTCCTCGGTCGGATCTTTCGGGGGTCCCTCAGCCGGGACCCCTCTCAGGCGGCAGCTCCGGCCGAGCGGACCGGGGNGCGGGGGGGGGGCCGGGGGGGGGGGGGGGGGGCGGCGGGGGGGGGGGTGCAAAGCACAGCGCGGATTTTGGGCTGAGTTTTGAGCGTTTCGTGTCTTTTCCCCTTCTAGAGCTTCTTGTTGTTTTTTACTCGTTTGAGCCGCGGAGGCTGCGCGGCCCCCCCCGGGGCGGGCACAGCGCTTCGGCCGGCCCCGGCTCTGCCGCCCTGCCGATGCTCAACATGACCGAGGAGCACGACAAAGCGCTGGAGGCTCCGTGCAGCCCCGCGGGCACCACCAGCTCCATGTCCCACGTGGACTCGGACTCAGACTCGCCGCTCTCCCCCGCCGGCTCCGAGGGGCTGGGCTGCGCCCCCGCCGCCGCCCCGCGCCCTCCCGGCGCCGCCGCCGCCGCGCTGGGGGCCAAGGTGGACGCGGCCGAGGTGGACGAGCGCTTCCCCGCCTGCATCCGCGACGCCGTCTCGCAGGTGCTCAAGGGCTACGACTGGAGCCTGGTGCCCATGCCCGTGCGCGGCAATGGATCGCTCAAAGCCAAGCCGCACGTCAAGAGACCCATGAACGCCTTCATGGTGTGGGCGCAGGCCGCCCGCAGGAAGCTGGCGGACCAGTACCCGCATCTGCACAACGCCGAGCTCAGCAAGACCCTGGGCAAGCTCTGGCGGTGAGTCCCCTTCGCTGCGCTTCTTTAAAGCTTCTGCCCGCTTTGTTTCTGTTAATCTTGGCTTCTAAGCCAAGTGCGGTGCTGTCCCCGAGCATCCCGGCGCGCTCCGAAGGACGCAGCGGTTCCTGCTCCGAAAAATCCCCCGAGCAGGGGCTTGGGCACCCTCGGGTGGATTTTCGCCGCTCCATCACGGAGATGCACAAGCCCTTCCCTTGCCTACGGCTTCCCCATCTCCACGCGTTTTTTAACGACTTGTTTTACGGCTTTTCCTGATTTTTTTTCCCCCTTTTGGCTCGCTTGATGCTTAACAAGCTATAAACGCGACTGAAGTCATTTTTAGCGGTTATTTTAACGAGCTTCCTAATTTCCCTGCTTATCTGCTCAGTGCTGCCCGGGGATGCAAACTTTTATTTGCTGGGCAGCATCCGAGCCTGCTTTGCTTTCCAAAGCTCTTCCCCGAGCCACGTTTTTCCGTGTGGTTTATCCCATGGTGTCTGCCTGTACCTAATTCCCATCTTTCCTGCCTGCTCGGGCCAGCGATGCTCCCGCTGAGGTTTGAGCCTCTCCAAGAGTTCGCAGAGAGAAGTGTGGGCAGGGGGGGAGAGCGTTTGGAAAGCAATAATCCCGTCCCTGGTGCCTTGGTGGTTTCTTTGTAAGCACCAAACAAAGCTGGAAATGTTTGTGGCGGTGAGGGGGTGGCATTTGCAGGGCAAACATGGGAATTATATTTTGTAATTGTGTTGGAAATGGGGAAGGGGGATTTTGTTTTGCCCAGTTACCCCTGTCTATAGTAGTCGAGTTTTTCATGCTGCTGCAGTTGGTATTTTAATCCGGTTTTTTTTTGCCGTGGATTTTAACTCCTTTTTACCACAGCAAATTAATTTTGTAGTTAACTTGCTGAGCGCTCAGAACCGTGCACGGGAAGCGGGGATGTGCAAGTCTAAAAACAAGAAGAAAACTTTTAAGGAAAAGATCCTAATTTTGGCCCCCTTTTTTTTTTTTTTCTTTTTCTCTTTTTCTTATTAAAACAACCCAACCCAGTTTACTGAGCGAAAACGAGAAACGTCCCTTTGTGGAGGAAGCCGAGCGCCTCAGGGTGCAGCACAAAAAGGATCACCCGGATTACAAATACCAGCCCCGGAGGAGGAAAAGCGTCAAAGCCGGGCAGAGCGACTCGGACTCGGGGGCTGAGCTCAGCCACCACGCCGGCTCGCAGCTCTACAAGGCCGACACGGGGCTGGGGGGCATGGCTGAACCCCACCACCACGGCGACCACGCAGGTAAAGGGGGTGATCCCACTGCTCCCCGTGCTCTGGGCTGGGAGGGGATCCTGCCGTGCACAGCCTGAGGCAGGAGTTGTTGTCCCAAATGCTTGGGAGCAGTTTTCCTTCGAGCTGCCTGTGCTGGATTTTCCCTGGATGGGGAAAATTAATGATGGGTTAGTGATAGGCAGAGCTTGCCAGCGCTGTGCTGACAGATTCTGGGAATGCTGTGAGTGTCCAGCAGGCTCAGATCCCGCTGGGATCGCGGCCCTGGGTCGCTCTGCCTCGGGAAAGGATGAGCTCCTTCATGGGGTTCACTCTGTGAATGCATCCCCTGCTTCTGCTGCCCTGGCCTGCGGAGTTTGTGCTGCCAGGGTGTCCCAGAGTGATCCTGGTGGGCTCCCAGCTTCACCCCATCTCCCGTGTGGGAAGCTCATCCCGGGGGGAGCGTGGTCACAGGGGGGGACGTCACCCATGTCTGACATGGTGCCACAGATTTAAATCCACTAAGAGAGCAATAACCAACAGGTGAAACACATTTATTGAATGGTGAAAGGAGCTGGGTGTTCTGTGGGTGCCAATAAGAGTAATAACCAATAGGTGAAATATATTTATTAAATGGTGAGGGAGCTGGGTGTTCTGTGACCTAAAAGGGAGCAATAACAGATAGGTGAAATATATTTATTAAATGGTGAAGTAGCTGGATGTTCTGTGGCCCAGTAACAGATTGGTAAAGCACATTTATTGAATAGTGAAAGGAGCTGGGTGTTCTGTGGGTGCCAATAAGAGTAATAACCAATAGGTGAAATATATTTATTAAATGGTGAGGGAGCTGGGTGTTCTGTGGTCCAAAAGAGAGCAGTAACAGATAGAAAAAGCACATTTATTAAATGGTGAGGGAGCTGGGTGTTCTGTGGTCCAAAAGAGAGCAGTAACAGATAGAAAAAGCACATTTATTAAATGGTGAGGGAGCTGGGTGTTCTGTGGTCCAAAAGAGAGCAGTAACAGATAGAAAAAGCACATTTATTAAATGGTGAGGGAGCTGGGTGTTCTGTGGTCCAAAAGAGAGCAGTAACAGATAGAAAAAGCACATTTATTAAATGGTGAGGGAGCTGGGTGTTCTGTGGTCCAAAAGAGAGCAGTAACAGATAGAAAAAGCACATTTATTAAATGGTGAGGGAGCTGGGTGTTCTGTGGTCCAAAAGAGAGCAGTAACAGATAGAAAAAGCACATTTATTAAATGGTGAGGGAGCTGGGTGTTCTGTGGTCCAAAAGAGAGCAGTAACAGATAGAAAAAGCACATTTATTAAATGGTGAGGGAGCTGGGTGTTCTGTGGTCCAAAAGAGAGCAGTAACAGATAGAAAAAGCACATTTATTGAATGGTGAGGGAGTTGGGTGTTCTGTGACCCAAAAGAGAGCAGTAACAGATAGAAAAAGCACATTTATTAAATGGTGAGGGAGTTGGGTGTTCTGTGACCCAAAAGAGAGCAGTAACAGATAGAAAAAGCACATTTATTGAATGGTGAGGGAGTTGGGTGTTCTGTGACCCAAAAGAGAGCAGTAACAGGTTGGTGAAGCACATTTATTGAATGGTGGCAGAGCTGGGTGTTCTGTAGTCCCCAGTTAGAGCAATAACCAATAGGTGAAAGCTGATTATTGAACAGTGGCTGTGTGTTCTGTGGTCCCTGCTGAAGCCCCGCTGTCCCTTCCTCCCCAGGCCAGCCCCACGGACCCCCCACACCTCCCACCACCCCCAAAACCGACCTGCACCACGGCGGCAAGCAGGAGCTGAAGCACGAGGGCCGGCGCCTGGTGGAGAGCGGCCGCCAGAACATCGACTTCAGCAACGTGGACATCTCGGAGCTGAGCAGCGAGGTCATCAACAACATGGAGACCTTCGACGTGCACGAGTTCGACCAGTACCTGCCGCTGAACGGGCACGCGGCGCTGCCGGCCGAGCACGGCGCTTCCTACGGCGGGCCCTTCGCGCACTCGGGCGCGGCCGCGCAGGGGT
>VXBI01008675.1:86171-97903 GCA_013397375.1 Toxostoma redivivum | reverse complement strand
CCCACCCCCACCAGATCCACCTTCAGCACGCCCTTGAGCTCCCAGGAGTGTTTTAAATCCATCCCCACTCGCCAAAGGCTCCAAGGTGCTTGGCTGGATGAGGCCATGGGCACACAGACTGCTGCTGTTTGTGGGGTGACAGCCCAGCCCCGAGTGGGTTCCAGGCTCTATGGGGCTGTGAGCTCCAGCCTGATCGTCCAGAAGGGGCTGGCACAGCACCAGGGCCCTGGGCAGGCTCAGCTCCTGCAGGGAAACGGCCTCACCCCCTAAAAGGATCCAGGAGGACAAACCATGGCGAACTGGGATGGAGGAAACTCCCACAAACACACACAGAGAAATACAGACAGACGGACAGACAGAGAGGAACACACAGACACACACAGAGACAGGAACACACGCAGACACACACAGAGACACAGACACACACACAGACACATGGACACACAATGACACACTTGCCTTGCGCTGCCGCTGCCGGGACCCGCAGCCTCCCCGGACCCAGGCGGGAATGTCCGGGCGGCCGCAGCGCTCAGCGCTCTTTAAGGGCGCCCCGGAGCGCAGGAGATCCGGCACACGCAGGGATCGGGATCAATAGGTCACAGCGTGCACTGACTTGCCCCCAGAACGAAAATCAGCAGAGGATTTGGGGCTGGTGGGGAGGCTACAATCAGGGCTTTAATCCCGCATGGGCACAAAATCCCAGGATAAAAGGCCAGAGCTGGTCCTAATTGCTGACTGCTGTGTGCATGTGTGAGCAAAACCTCTTAGGCTGCGGGGGGCCTGGGGGAGGCATCCCGGTGCCCTATGGAGTCCTTCAGGTCGGAGTAGATCTGTAAGATCATCGAGTCCGAGCACTCCCCCAGCACCATCGTATTCACCGCTACTCCATGTCCTTGAGTGCCACATTCACACGGCTTTTGAATTTCCCCCAAGGATGGGGACCCCACTACTGTGCCAGGGCCTGACCACCCTTTCCGTGTAGTTTTCCCAATATTCAACCCAAACCTCCCCTGGCACAACTTGAGGCTGTTTCCCCTTGTTCCTGTTCCCCCGGCTGGCCCCTCCTGTCAGGGAGTTGTGCAGAGCCAGAAGGTTCCCCCTCAGCCTCCTTCTCTCCAGGCTGAGCCCCTTTCCCAGCTCCCTCAGCCTCTCCTGGTGCTCCAGCCCCTTCCCCAGCTCTGTTCCCTTCTCTCTTCTCAGACACCCCAGCCCTTCAGTGTGCTTCTTGTGAAAGGTCCAGAGCCGCCCCCAGGACCGGAGGTGTCCCGGCAGTGCCGATGCGCCTGACAGGAGCAGTGATGCTCCGAGCACCGCTCATCCCCAAAGACAGAGACCCCCGGGAGCAGCCGCAGCCACCCCCGACTGCCCCTCTGTTCCCATCACGGCTCCGCTGAGGCCAAGAACCCCTCGAGCTGCTCCCCACCCGTGCCCCGGCTCCTGGGGGGTGTCAGGGTGACCCTGCACATCTGGGCGATCCAACATCTGCCGGGGCCCCTTTCACGCAGGGCTGGAGCCGGGAGCGAGGGGCTCCCCCAAGGCCAGGGGAGGATGCTGCGGGGCGGGGAGGGGAGGGGCCGGCAGGAGGCAGGAGGAGGCAGGAGGAGGCAGAGGCGGTGCAGCCCCGTCCCGCCTCCCGGCGGGGCCCGGCCCGGTGGCGGCGCAGAGGCTGCGGGCGGCGGCGGGGACGGGCAGGAGGAGCGCGGCGGGCGCCGTGCGGGGACGCGATGCACTCGCTCTTCAGGAAACGCAACAAAGGGAAATACAGCCCCTCCGTGCAGAAGAAGAGGTGAGTGACCCGGTCCCGGGCAGTCCCGCTCCTCCCGGGACGAGCAGAGCCGCCGTCCCGGGGATCCCGTCCCGCAGCATCGTCCCCACTCCGCGCTAGGGCTCGGCGGAGCTGATCCTCCCCCCGAGGTGTGGGAGCCCCCCCGAGGTGTGGGAACCCCCCCGAGTAGTGGGAATCCCCCGAGTTGTGGAACCCCGAACTGTCGGCACCTCCCGAGGAGTTGGTACCCCTGGATGTGTGGGCACCACCGAGATGTGGGCACCCTGAAGTGTGAGCACCCCCGAGGAGCGGGCATTCCCGAGGAGCGGGCATTCCCGAGGTGGGAAGCCCTGAAGCGTGACATCCTCGAGGTGTAGGCACTCTGTGAGTGGTGGTAAAGCCCCTGACGTGTGGGAACTCCGATATTTGGCCCCCGCTGAAGTGTCAGCTCCTCCCCGAGCTGGGTCCGCATCTCCTGCGCTGGCTGTGGGCACAGAGGTTGTTTCTCCCCTCCCATCGCAGGAGCAGCAGCTCCAGCGAGCAGGTTCCTTCGCTTCCCAGGTGTGTGCTGGGTTAGATCTTAGGGAAAAATAAGGATAGTCTGGTTGTTCTCTACCTTCGCCCCCTGTTCCCTCAGGACCAAGGATCTGGTCCACCGTCGTTTCCTCGGCTTCCTCTGATGGGGTGGGGACGCCTTTCGGTTGTATTGGTTGGTTAGAAAAAAAAAGGGGAGGGGGGGAGGCAGCGTGTTGAATGTACCCTGTGAAAGGTCACGGATAAAAGGGAAAAGGTGTAAAAATCCCTCCCCAGGAAGGCTCAGCCTCTCTGGGCTGGATGGTGGACAGTCCCAGCCCCTGCCTGCACCGAGATGTTTTCCCAGAGAGACTGGGATTAATTCAGAAGCGTGTCCTGTGTTTCTCAGAGGAGCTGCAGGGGCTCTGGAGCATGTGGAGTGCTCCAGGATTCTGAGTGGTTCAAGGATTCATGATCCAAGTCCGTGGCTTGTTCATCCCCTTCCATTCTTTTCCATCGGCACCAGTCCTGGCTCGTGGACTCGGAGCAGCCGCCCTCTCCCCAAAATCCTCCTTTGGGAAGGAAGCTGGGGAGCTGGTGCAGAGCCTGATGTGCCTGCGAGGGCCCAGAACGGGACCAGTCAGTCCAGAAAGTGCCGGCATTTCCCAAGCAAGGGAGCCCCCGGCTGCTCCCTGCCCACGGGAGCGGGGCTGTGGCGGTGGGAGGGCGCTCCCAGCCAGGGGAGCCTGTACCCGCTGCTGCCCTGGCACAGGGCGTTTGCTGAGCTTCCTCTCTTGGGGCTGAGGCTCTGGCTCCAGCCCCGCGGAATGTTCCCCCCGCAGCCCGGCTGGCTCGGCAGGGCCGCCCAGGCTCCGGCTCCCGAAGCCCGGGGCACGCTCTGCTGGCTGCAGGAGGAGCCGGGGGTGGCACGGAGCCCTCTGAGGCTCCGCACCTCCCTGGTGGCCCCGGCGTTCCCACGGGTGAAGGATGGTGCCCACACCCAGGCGCATTTCTGAGCTCCTGAGTGGATCGGAAACGAGGAACCCCGCACCTGGGCTGGCAGCACAGCACTCTGAGAGCATCAGGATGCTGTGAAGCACGGAGACAGACCTGCATTGTGCGGGGTGCCCGCCCTGGGGCTGTGGCGGGGTCCCCACGCTGCGCTCCGAGCGCTGCCAGCCCCGAGTACCCCGCGCCCTCGCCATCCGCCGGCGGATGGGCTCGGGAAGGAAGAAGCCTCCCTCCGCCGCCCTGCCTGGAGCCCAGCGGCCCTGGGCAGGTGCCAAAGCACCTCCGGAGGCTGCGGGCCAGGCTGAAACCTCTGTTTTTCTGGCTGGTGCTGGCTGAGGAAGCAGCGCAGGGCTGTGCCCGGGGCTACTCTCCCTCCCTCCCTCCCTCCCTGCGCCCCGGCTGTCCGTGCACACCTCGGGGAGAGCTGTGCTTATTAGCCCAAATTTGTTANGTACCCCGCGCCCTCGCCATCCGCCGGCGGATGGGCTCGGGAAGGAAGAAGCCTCCCTCCGCCGCCCTGCCTGGAGCCCAGCGGCCCTGGGCAGGTGCCAAAGCACCTCCGGAGGCTGCGGGCCAGGCTGAAACCTCTGTTTTTCTGGCTGGTGCTGGCTGAGGAAGCAGCGCAGGGCTGTGCCCGGGGCTACTCTCCCTCCCTCCCTCCCTCCCTGCGCCCCGGCTGTCCGTGCACACCTCGGGGAGAGCTGTGCTTATTAGCCCAAATTTGTTAATTCCTGCCTTGGAGTTTACAAACATCTGTGAATCCAGGGAACACTCCCACCGTGTGGAAACAGCCCCACCATCAAGGTGGGGAAGCCTGTGCCCGACCGGTTGAACAACTTGCTGGAGGAGGATTGCGAAGAAGTGAGGATCTCCTGCCCCGTCCCCTGCTCCAGGCACTGCCAGGCTCGCAGGCGGCTCCCGCCCAGCTCTGCTGCCAGGAAAACACAGCAACACTCCTAAAATCAACCGCCCGCCCCCGCCGGCAGCAGGGACCGAGATTTCGACACCGCGTGAGCCCGGCCTCATCCTGCGCGGGGGCTGCACCTCGGGCAGGGCTCGGTGCCAGGAGCCCTCAAAGCACCGAGGGACAGGGCAAGAACCCAGCACCGGTTTGGCAAGAGTGAGGGGCACCGGAGCGTGTCCTGCCAGCACCGGAGCCAGAGCTCAGCTGAGCTAGGCAGGGGCTGCCCGGGGAACATCGTCCAGCAGCAGCACAGAGCCTGGAAAGGAGCCACGGGAGCCTTGGTGGCTTCCTCAGCCTCGGGACAAAGCCTGCCCACGATGGGAACATCTCCACGAACAGCACTGGCACCCAAGCCAGGTGATGCAACCTCCCCATGAACAATTCCTTGTCTCCTGGATGTGACAGCCAGCCTGTCCCAACCCCAAAGTGGCCCTCAAGCTCCCATCAGCAGCATCAGGATCCAAGTCTCTCCTTAGGAATATCTGCTGCAGCTCTGTGATCTGCCTGGGCTCGAGGTCTCCAGGCTCAGTAGCCATCCCCATCCAGCCCTGGGCATCTCCCTGCCTCGGCTGGGGATCCTTCAAGATGATGGTGACATTTCTTTTGTCTCATGGACTTGGTTGCTTTATTCTGCTCTCATCCCTGAGTATGGTCAGGCCCTGGGAATTGAGCCATGACCACTGCATTGGATGTGTGTCCCTGGAAGGGAAGGAACAGGCCTTGAACAGAGCCACAGTGTGGGGAAAATCATCACCCTCCATCCACACCATGTTCCTCAAACACTTGCCATGCTTAGGAAACAGGAGCTTGGCTTCTTCTTTGGATAGTCCAGGCTTGGCAGGTAGAAAACAGTGAGGGAGGTGAGGCCCTGGCACAGGGTGCCCAGAACAGCTGTGGCTGCCCCTGGATCCCTGGCAGTGTCCAAGGCCAAGTTGGACAGGGCCTGGAGCAGCCTGGGACAGTGGGAGGCATCCCTGCCCATCTACTTCAAACCATCTGATAATTTTATGATAAAAACCAGTTCAGCCTTCACAGCTGCTGCTGAAATTCTCCCTCCTGCCAGCAAGAAAGTTGTTCATCCTTGGGATCCTTAGGGTGAGAGCATCCAGCCAGGAGTGCTCCCAGCCCTGGAGACCCTCAGCAGTGTCACTCCCCAGGTAGGAGGGGGTGCAGCACTGGCACAGCTCTGCCTGCAGGGCTGGCACCATTTCCAGAGGCTGTTTGGAAGGGCTGGAGTCAGCAGGAGGCCCAGACAGGTGAGTCAGGAGCTGCTCAGTGCTGAGGGCGGAGCGAGCCTCCCATCACCCGCCCTATTGCTGCTCTCATTTCCATGCAGATTACAATAAAATATCACCATTCCTGCGAGGGAAGATAAACACAACTGGAACAGGCTGGGCTGAGCACAGCAGCCCTGCTGTCCAGCTACACCCTGACGTGGGCAGCTTGACAGAACTCTGCTCTGAGTTTTCAGCCAGATCCTAATCTCTCCCAAACCTGAATTACCATAGCCAGAGCCCAGCCCTTGTGCCCTCTACCCTGCCACAGTTCCACTCCAGTGTCATTAAAAGCAGCATGAGAGAATTTCATGCAGTGGGACCTGTGGCTCAGGGATCTTTAAGGACATTTAGAGCTCCGTGCTGTGGCTCCTGGAGGATTCCTCCAGTTTAATCCCTCCAAAAGTCTGGCCTTCAGCAGCAGGACTGGCATGGGAGAGCTTTTTATGAAATCTGTATAAATGGACATTGAATGTGGATGGAACTGAGAGCAGCAGTGGGTGGTCACTGCCTGCTGTGCTGGTTGTCCATCCCAGTGGTGGCACCAGGACTCCTGCTCAGATCCCATCCTCACCTAACTCCCCTGGCCCTGGCCCTGGCCCAGCCATCCCAGCAGAAGTCTCTGGGATGGGAAGGTTTCCTGACAGGAGAGCAGCATCCCTGAGCAGGACAGAGCCCTTCCCATTAACCCTCCCAGCAAAGATCAGGCTCATGGGACAAATTCCCAGCAGGAGCCTTCCCAGGGAACTCAGCTGGAGTGGTCAAAATTCAGGAGTGTCTGAACATCCTCCCTTGGAGGGATTAAGGAGACAGACTCCTTGTTTGGAAAAAAGGAAACTTGAGAAATCAAAGGGATTTTCTACCACCTGCCAGCAAGCACAAGACCTTTGCACATCCTGGAGAAACTGATTTCAGGGAGGTTTGCTCCAAAAACTGCTCTTACCAGTGAGGATGCAACCTAATAAGAAGAGAGAAAGAAAAAGGAATAGAGGAAAAAAAGTCCAGCTTTTAGCAGCAAAGTTTTCACATTTGTCTGTTGAGAACCTCTCTCAATAAAAATACCCCAACAAATCACAACTAAAATAGTAAGAAAAATCACCAAAACCCTAAGAAAACAGAAGAAAAACCTGAACCCTAAAACTCCCCCCTAAGCTTTCAGAAATACCCGAACCCCTCTGAAACCAAGGTCTTGAGGTCAGAATTGTGGCACATGGATGAAGTGCTGTCTGCCATGGCACAGCTGCTTCCTCCTGGTCCCCCAGCTGGGAGAAACCCCAAAACCTGCTCCCATTCCTCATGGGAATGACCTGGGGTCCTTCACCCCAGCCAGGCAATGGCACTGACAAAAAAACAACTCTTCTGCCGAGCACAGCTTTCCACGAGAAAGATCATTTTTTCCTTCCTGACCAGAGAATGTTAAAGTTCTCCAGAAATGGCAAAGCCAGTTTTTCCAGGCTTTTATTTTTTTTTTTTTTTCATCTCTCAAACAAAGCCTTATCTATTCCAGCAGAACAGCTCTGCATTTCCCCCCCTCTGCTGCAGCCTCGCAGGGGCCATGCCCTGGGCACCTTCGCTCCTGGCTCTGCTCAGTCTTGTGTGTGCTGCCCATCCCAGCTGGGCTCAGGCCAAATCCTGCTCTTCTCCCTCCCCAGCTCTGCTCCATGCTCCAGCCATCCCCCCCAGCCTGTTTTTTGGCCCTGACATCTCTTTGTCTTACCCTGCCAGCAGCTCTGCTCCAAAGCCTGCATGCATCCATGGCTCTTCCAGCAGCTTCCCAAAAGAGCCACCTCCTATCAATCCCATCCACACACTTTTCCTGGGACAGCCAAGACTTCCTGACTGCTTTGCCCATCAATTTGTGCTTCTCCTGCACAGAATCATGGAATGGGTTGAATTGCAAGGGAGCTTTAAGCTCAGCCCTTCCCACCCCACTGCCAGGGACAGGGACACCTCCCACTGTCCCAGGCTGCTCCAAGCCCTTTCCAGCCTGGCCCTGGGCACTGCCAGGGATCCAGGGGCAGCCACAGCTTCTCTGGGCACCCTGTGCCAGGACCTGCCCACCCTCCCAGGGAACAATTCCTTCCCAATATCCCATCCAGCCCTGCCCTCTGGCAGTGGGAAGCCATTCCTCTTTCCTGGCACTCCAGCATCTTTCCCCTTGCAGCAGATGAAGAGCACAGGGAAGCCAAACTCCTCCATCCCCTGGCATGGATATCTCAGCCAGGCTTCAGCTTTCCCTGTTTGACATCCAGCTGGGTGCAGGGACTGTGCTCCTCCTCTGGTTTATCCACACAGCCCCAGCTGTGGAGGGGACAGGTGAGGAATTAACAGGCCTGATGTTCTCACATCAGTGATGTCCAAGCTGGTTGATGAAGTGGTACCAAGGTGACAAGTATGGAGAAATAAATACACAAATAAGAGAGACTCACATGAGAGGTTCCCATTCTCTCTTATTTCTCTGTTTATTCCTGCACACTTGGTCTCCCTGCATTTCCAGCAGCAGTGGGGTGAGCAGAGCACACACTGAGCTCCCTGCTCAGGGCAGGATGGGCTGCACAGGAGCAGCTCCTGGCACTGCAGCTCCCATGGGAGTTTTTATGAGAGCTCCCTGTCCACAGCCTCAGCTGGTGACTCTCACATAAACCACAGGGGTGGAGAGAGCAAACAGCTTCTCTGGTGTGTCAGGAGGGCCAAACCATGCCCACATCACACTCCAGCATGTCCTTGCTTGCTCTGAGCAAGGCTGCATTGCTTTGTCCTGGTCACCCAGACAATGCAGGTGGAAGCAGCAGTTTCTGGATCACCAGGCAAACCATTCCTTCCAACACTGGGAATTCTCTGCCCTTCCTTTCTCCAGACCCCTCACCTGCTCCCAGTCTTGCAGTGGTGCAGAAGGGATGTCCCTGTCCACAGGTGCCACAGGGCTGGAGGGTGGCTCTGCCTGGCCCTGGGTTCTCAGAGTCATTGAGGGCAGGAGGAGGGGATGGGTGTCCAGGGGCAGCACCCCCAGCTTGGGAAGGGGCTGGCAGGGCTCAGGGGATAACAGGGATGAGGAGAGCTTGTGGCTCCAGCCTGAGAGAAGGGGACAAGGGGCTCATCCTTGCTCAGACACAACATCCTCATCCCAAACTGGCCCAGAAAAGCCAGTACCTGAGGGACAGGGCTAGGGCTGGGCTGTTGCACCTGCTGCTTCCAGCACCTGAGCTCAGTTTTGCTGATGCAAAGTGAGCACAAAGGCTGGGCTGAGGCTCCAGGGTCAGCTCTGCCAGACAGCTCTCCAGGTCAGCAGCCTGAACCACAGCCATGGATCCAAAAAATCCCTGGCTTAGGTTTATTTCCTCCCTACAATTCACAAGTTTCAGTCAAAACTAGAACTAGAAAAACCTCAGACGTGGGTTTTAGGATGGTTTTCCCATCCATGCTGCAGATCCACTGAAACCCTGAAGATCCATCCTTGGACTTGCTGGAGTCACTGAGACCAAGGCAGGGCCCTTGGAGAGGAGCCAGCAGCAGCTCCAGCTCGTGCCCAGCTCAGTGCCAGTCCAGCTCCCAGCCCTCACAGCAAAGCAGCCCCAGCTCCCACCTGGATAATGAACCTCTCTCACCCTCCAGGCTCAGGTGCCTCCAGTTCACGGGTGGGAGGTGAGGAAGCCACCAAGGCTCCTCGGTGGCCAGAAGCTCTGCCAGGATGCAGGAGACGCCAGCTCTGAGCAACCATCACCCAAAGACACCCGAACACGTGCAGCACATTTCAGACACCCACCACAAACCACCCATTCCACCTGACTTTTGCCCTGGTTTCTGTGGGATGATGAAGGTTGGAAGAAACCCCAAAGTGGATTTTGAGGAGCTGCTTCTACCACTGGAGCAGGACCCAGCCACCCACATCCCATCTCTCACTGCATCCTGCACCCTCCAGCTGTGATTATTGAACACAGAATGACAATCATCCCTGGAATTATTGCAACCACAACTCCCAGTGACCCCTTCCTCGTCTCCTCTGCCCAGGAATGCCCACTTGGTTCATTGCTGCTGATGCAGGAGGTGCCAGGCAGGCAGCAGGCACAGGGACGGGCACAAACCTCCGAGTACCATCCTGATGATGCAGCTTCTATAAAAAGAAAAAAATCAGTGTAAACCATGCCCATACCAGAACTTCCCAGGGAAGTGTGAACTTTCCTGGAGCTGTTGGATGCCACAAGGCTCCTGCAGCCTGGGGCAGGCTTGAGGTAGGGAGGAACAAGCCCAGAGCTGGGGTTTGGTTTGTTCTGCTGCACTGAAGTGACAGCACATGGGGCAGGCCTGAAACAGGTCCTGAAACTCAGCACCAGAGTCCTGGGGGAGCTGCAGCACCAATCCTGGGGTCAGTTCTGGGCCCTCACAACACTGAGGGGCTGGGGCATGTCCAGGGAAGGGAACAGAGCTGGGGAAGGGGCTGGAGCACCAGGAGAGGCTGAGGGAGCTGGGAAAGGGGCTCAGCCTGGAGAGAAGGAGGCTGAGGGGGAACCTTCTGGCTCTGCACAACTCCCTGACAGGAGGGGACAGCCAGGGGGGGTCGGGCTCTGCTCCCAGGGAACAGGGACAGGAGGAGAGGAAACGGCCTCAAGTGCCAGGGAAGGTTTAGATTTGATCATGGGAAATTTTCTTCAGGGCAAGAGTGGTCAGGCACTGGCACAGCTGCCCAGGGCAGTGGTGGGGTCACTATTCCTGAAGGGATTTAAAAGCTATGTGGATCTGGCACCTGGGGACATGGTGGCCTTGGCCATGCTGGGAGAATGATTGTACTCGGTGTACTTTGAACATTTTCCAACCTTTCCAATTCCATTATTCTACCTGAGGATGCAGGAACTCTCTGTGCCACGAGCCAGCAGTGCTGGGATGCTGGTGCTCCCCCAGCCAGCCCTGCTCATCCTCTCCAGCTGCTCCAGCAGCAGTTGACATTTCCAAGTGCCTTATAAAGATTAATTCTGCCACCACATAACGAGGTGATTAAGGCTCATATTAAGGTGGTTGGGACTGGACTGAGCCAGCCTTTGGTTTAAGCCCAGATGGCAAAGCAGCACAGCTGGGACAGCCCAGCCTTGCCAGCAGCCTCAGCTCCCTCCAGCTGCAGGGATTTGGGGAGCACATCCTGCTCCTGCCTTGGTCAGGGGTGGCAGAGCTGCGGGCAGTGCCTGGCACACGCCCCTGGAGCTGGCCCTGGCATGCTGCAGCCTCTCCTTGCAGCCAAAGTGACAGCAATGAGATGAAATGTTTAAAATAACCCCAGCAATGCAGAAGCTGCGTCATGGGTTGTTCTGCCTCTGCTCCAGCTCCGCCGTCCCTGCACTTGGATGGGAATATTTGGGTTGGCCCTGCACCCTGCCAGCCTGGCCAGCATCACCCTGGGAGCAAAACCAGTGCCCAGCACGGGAGAAGGCACTGGAAGAGATGCAATGTGTGTGATCCCATCCCTTTCCCGGGTTTAAAGTGTGAGTAACTCCTTGCAGAGAAGGAAGCCCTGAGCATGGCACAGAGGGGCAGAGCAGGGCTGCAGGCAAGGAGAGAAAACAGCCTCAAAGGGGCCACCTGCCCTGTGGGCATGGGGGCCAGGGCCTCCCTGCTGCTCCAGCTCCTCTGTTTCCACACTGGACCCCCCTTGTCAGGCACAGGATGGGATTGTTGTGCAGGGCCAGGAGCTGATGATCCTCGTGAGCCCCTTCCAGCTGAGGATATTCGGTGATCCTCTCCCTGTCCCTGCAAACAGCTCTTTCCTTTCCTGCTCTGAAGCCAAGGGAAGCTCAGGCATCACTCCCATTTCCAGCCGTCCCCCACCCCCTCCTGGCCCACTGGCTGAGTATTTTGGAAAGTGCTGGAAGGCAGCAGTGAGTCACACACAGCTGCAGTGCCTGGCAGGCTGGGCTGGCCCCCGGCCACCCCCGGGGTCACGGTACCCCCGGGAGCTGTGGCCGGCTCTGGGGGGTGACGAGCCCCCTGTTCTCTCCCCAGCATCTCCAGCAAGGAGCTGACCGAGCTCATCGAGCGCCTGCAGAAAAATGCTGACCAGGTGGAGAAAAACATCGTGGAGACCGACTCCCGAATGCAGAATGTAAGCAGGGCACGGTCCCACACTCCAGGCTGCTCCCTCTGCCCCCTGCCCCAGCCCTCTGCCCTTCCTCTCCTCTCCTCTCCTCTCCTCTCCTCTCCTCTCCTCTCCTCTCCTCTC
>VXBI01008675.1:0-85804 GCA_013397375.1 Toxostoma redivivum | reverse complement strand
CCCCCCTCCCCTCCCCTCCTCTCCTCTCCTCTCTCCTCTCCTCTCCTGTGGCACATGTGGGTGGCTGCCCAGCCCTGCATTGCTACCTGGATTGTGATGATCTCTAAAGGGTCAGTGAGGGGTTATTGGGGTCCCCCCAGCTCGTGGGAAGAGGCTGGGAGGGTGTTCCAGGCAACAGGGCCCCGAAATTCTCCCCTACCCAGAGGACAGGACTGTGCAGAGTGGGGATGTACATCCCAGCAGGGAGCTGAGCTGGAGGAGGAGAGGCTGAACCATCCTCCTCATCCCCAAGGTGATGCAGCCCCCCAGCCCTTCTCCAGCAGGTGAGACTGGATGGGACTTTGAGCAACCCCATCAAGTGGGAGGTGTCCCTGCCCATGGCAAGGAGTTGGAGCTGGATGATCTTTAAGGTCCCTTCCAACCCAAACCATTCCATGATCCTGTGACCGGAGAGGGGAAAGTAAAATACATCCCAGGTGGATGGGAGCCAGCAGAGCTCCTGCCTCTCTCCAGTGCCAAGGGAGAGCAGGGTGCCATGACCTCCTGGGTACAAAGAGGTGACCCTTTCTCCTGTCCCCACTGCAGGACCTGCACAAGATCAAGGCGTGCCAGCTGGCACAGTACAAGGAGCTGACAGCACAGAAACTCTCTGAGTCTGACAAGCTGCTCTATGTGCTGGACGGGGACGCGGCCGTGGCCCGGCACATGAAGCACCCCCAGGGGGACATGATCACAGAAGAGTGAGTGCCACGGGGACACCTGTCCCCAGAGCCCTTGGATAAGGGGGAAGCCTATCCAGGGGCTCTGCTCAGTGCTGCCTGCAGTGGGGGGTTCACCACATGGGCCCCTCCGCATCCCAACTCCCATTAGGGTGTATGACTCACACCATCCCGGGCACATGGAGTGTGAGATGATGCAGTGTGGCAGGGTGGCACCTGCCCACTGTGCCCCATGCTCTGACCCAGGTCCAGCCTGCCCTGAGCTCACAGCCAGGGGAGCAGCCCCTGGCAGAGGGCAGAGCACAGGAACCTCTGACCTCTCCCTGCCCAGCCATTGCACAGCACAGCTGCTGCCAGCCCACCTGGGCTCTCCCTTAAGGACAGCCATGGGGCCCTGGAACAAGATCATCTACACCCACCAATGCTAATGCCAGCCCATGCCCACATCCTGCATGCCACCCTCACCTTTCCCTTCCCACAGCATCCGGCAGCTGAAGGAACGCGTGGCAAACCTGCGTGTGAAACACGACCAGATCTACAACTTCCCCCTGCAGCACATTGAGCCCCAGGTCAACTGGTCAACAGTGATCGAGGAGAAACAGGTACCAAGGGGGCCACCAGTGTCACTGCCTGGCCAGTAGCACCAGCTACTGCAGCTCCCCACAGAGACACTGGCTTTTGGAAAACCTTTGGGCAGCTCCATCCCAGGAGCAGCAAACAGCTGGCTAGCAGGGCAGGGGCAGAGGTGGCGGGACAGGGCTGGCTGCTGTGGCACCAGCAGTCAGTGCTTGAGGTGGCACTGGTCCTGGCCTCAGCATCCCCAGTCACCACCTGCTTCAGGCTCTATTCCAGCAGCCCTTATTTTTCATTTTATCTCACTCTCTACACTGTTCCAGCCAGAGAAGGGTTTAACCCCCCAAACTGGTTTCCCATGGCTGCCCTGCAGCACAGCTGATTTCACCCACATGCTCCTGGGGCATCCACACACTGCAGCCACCAGAGCCCATCCAAACCCAGCTCCACAGCCACCTCCAAGAGGAGTTCCCTAGGTCTTGGCAGGCTCATCCCATTCCCCCATTGCTCACCCCAACTCCTGTGCTCCCCAGGATGCATTGAGCAGCAAAGGTTTTGGGACTGACTTGCCACTGGTCAACAGCCAAGTAGAAGAGCACAACATCTTCCACAACGAGGTCATGGCCATCGGGCCACACATCGTCAAGGAAGGAAGCAAGGTCAGCTCTGCTGCCCCTCTCCCTGCTGCCCTTCAGGGCTAGCCCTGCCCCAAGCCATGGATGAAGGGGAGGGTGTCCCACCACATCTGGAGCACATCTGGTGCTACATCTGGATGGGTGTCCAGATCCCCTCCCAATCTGAGAGCCCAGCATCACACATGGGCTCTGGCTTTACAATGAGGCAAATCCCATAAACCACATCCCCTCCAGCCTAAACCCACATCCCTCTGCACCCTCGAGCCCCTGTCAGGCCAGACACCGCTCCTAACTCTTGCCTTGCTTCTTCTCCAGGAAAACTTAAGCGACTTCCAAGCCAAATACCAGAAGCTGCTGGTAAGAGCCTCTGGGATCCTGGGGGGAGAATCCCCCTTGTTGGGTGGCCAGGCACCCCTGGGGGACCCAGAGAGAGGAGCTTTGGGCTGAGCTGTGCTGTGCCCCTCTGCAGGCCGGCTCGCAGCAGCGGCAGCAGGACCTGAACTCGCTGCAGGATTACATGCAGCGCTGCACCAACAAGCTCTACTGGCTGGATCAGCAGGCCAAGGACAGGACCCATTACGACTGGAGCGACCACAACCTGGACTACCCCAGCCGGCGCCGCCAGTACGAGGTCTGTGTGCTCCGGCAGCCTGGCCCTGCTCCGGCTGCTGCTGGGCAAAAGGGAGCTGGGCATGGAGCCAGGGGAGCTGCATTGGGGCAGGAATGTTCCTTCTCCCTGCCTCAGTCTCCCCCAGCCCATCGTGAAGGGCTCTGAGATGTGCAGCTGATAGTACAGGGACAGCGAGGTTATTCCTTACCTCTGCCAAAGATAAGGTGATGGGGAAGCAGAACAGCTCCTTACCTCCTGTCCTTTATCTCAGCGCTGGCTTGGCAACAGCCACATCTTTAGCAATATCTGCAAGGGAAGGAAAAGTGAAAGCTGTAGTGGGAGAACAGCACCCGTCTTGTGGAGCTGCTCAGATTGCAGGCAAGGTCCCCTCCCTTTGCGTGGGGATCAATATCTCACCTCTGTCCATCCAGAACTTCATCCACCGGAAGCTGGAGGAGAAGGAGGAGGCCATCAACAAGCTGCACGCTGATGGGGATCAGCTGCTGGCCCAGAACCACCCAGGGAAGAACGCCATCGAGGTGAGCACCAGGGATGGGTCCCAGCTGCCCACCCACCCTGCAGCACGGGCCACTCACCCAGCCCTTCAGAGTGGGACCCAGTGCCAACACCACTCGTGACTTTAGTTCCTGAGATGCCAAGGGGGAAAAAGCCTCCCTCACTGGCAGGTGTGTAAACACCACAGGAGGAGCAAAGATAAACCTAAGGAGCTCTTCCCATCTTCCTCATTCCTGGGGCAATTACCCTGTGCCCAACTAGAGAGAATAAACTATGGTGGAACCCTTCCCTGTTTGGTGGGAGGATGGCCACAAGGATTTGCCACCCTATGCTCCCATGGGATCATCCCAGCTTTGGATATTCCCATCCCAGGATCCCCCTGAGAGCATCTGGGTGGCTCCAGAGGCAGCCCAAGAGCTGCTCACCCAGGATGGCAACTGGGGCTTCCTGGTGGGCAGTTCAGGCTTCCCCCTGCCCTGGGATTCCCACTGATGTCCCCTCCCACCCCTGTGTTGCAGGCTCACATTGAGGCCGTGCACGCTGACTGGAAGGAGTACCTGAACCTGCTGATCTGCGAGGAAAGCCACCTGAAGTTCATGGAAGACTTCCACAAGGTACCACATCCCTGGGGGCAGTGACTTGTTGGAGCTTGGAGAGCAGGTGCTGGGTGGCAGGAAATCCTAGAATACAAAAATTCCTGCTGTTCTGGAAATTGGGTAGAAGAGATGGAGTGCTCTAAAACCAGGATTTTTAAGGCTAGGAGAGCACCTTGAGCTGGTAGAACACGAGTGATAATTGCTCAGGCACCAAAGATCAGTGATTGCTTGGCCAAAGCATGACTTGCAGAAAGCTTCTGCTCCAGCACAGAGTTTCATGAGTCACAGTCAGGGCCAGCTTCCTTGTCCCCAGGACAGCAGAGATCCCTCACCCCAAACACGGCGTGGGGAGAGCTTGCATGCTCCACTGGGAAGCAGAAGGGCTCCATGCAGGAAATCCCAGCTGGCACAGGCAGAGCTGCCCCCGAGGAGCCCGGCACAAGGGCTGAGTGTCCCAGCGGAGCTGGAGCTGGGCAGACAGATGTCTGCTGGATAAATGGAATCCGACAGCCAGGGAGGCTCTGCAGGGGAGCAGGTCGGGCTGGATTCCTCTCCCACAGCCTGGGCGTGTGCACCACCCCGTGAGTCTCCTGCCAAAGCTGAGCTGTGCTGCCCAGCCCAGGCAGTGCCTTTTGTGGGGATCTGCCAGAACAGCTGCCTCAGGGGATGGTTTGTGTGTGGAAGGGCTTGGCTCTCCCTTCTCCTGGCGCTGGCACTGGTGGCACCACACACCGTGGTGATGCTGTCCCAGTGAATCAAAACTGAGGGCAGGGAAAGGTGGGGCTTAACAACTCTGTATGGAATAAACTGGTCCTGGTTGTTGTTTCCTTTGAGCTGATGTCCTGAGCAAGGGAAATAGTGATCCCTTGCCTTTCTCCACATATTCTGGGTGTCCAGAGTAGCTCCTGGTGGCTGTGTGAAGACTACAGAGGGTCTGCTCCATGTTTCAGCAGGATCCTCTCTCACAAGGAACTTTCCCTCTCTGCAGTTTCAGAAGGACGCCAAGGATGCTCAGGAGCTTTTGAAGAAGGTGGATACAGACCTGGACCAAAAGTTCAGCCCGGAGTTCAAGGATAGATACCAGCTAGAGTCTCTCCTCCGGGAGCTGGATGTGAGTGTCTGCAGGCAGGGGAGGCAGCAGCCGGAGCCGCTGTCCCCATGGCACTGGCACAGGGACATCCCTGCACGTGTGGGCACCTGGCCCAACTTTCTCCATGGGGCCGTGCTGCTGCCTCCCGGTGCCCGGCCTTCCCCCAGCTCTTTCTTCCCCCCTGGCTAGAGATTGCCTCTCCCTTAGCAACGTAATTGCTCACTGAGCTGGTTTTTATTTGTTCTCTCATTGAGTTAGCACTCGTTAAGGGTGGGAGCATAATTAGACCTGCTGCCAGAGGAGGTTGTGGAACTCGCTGTGCTGCAGTGAGCTAGGCTGGAGATCGCCCACTTGGGAAGGGCTGTGCTGAGCCTGAGCCTGAGCCCGAGCCTAAATCCAAGCCCAAGCATGCTGCAGCAGGCCCAGCTAGTGCAGATGTCCTGGGACAGCTGACAGCTCTTCCCAAGAGTTGTCCCCTCTCCTCCTGCATGCTCCATCCCACTCAACATCCCAGCATCTCCACCTGCAGGGGTAGATGCAGAGTAACTGCTGGAGAGCCTGGTGACAGGGCTGGAATCGGAGCTGGGAGCAGGGCTATGCACCAGCACAGTCATGCAGGTGTGGGGCACCAGGGAGCCCTGTCACCCTGTCACCGCCCGCTGGCACAGCAGCCGCTGGGCACAGTCCCAGTGCTCAGCCTGGCTGCAGAAGGAGGCAGGACAGTGCAGGAGCACTTGGAACAGGAACACAGGGCGCAGGAGGTGCCTTCAGCATGGGAGAAGCCACAGTCTCTGTCCAGCTGCGTGGGAATGAGCTCCTCCCTGGCTGTGAGAGCCCAGGAGTTCCTTCTTCCCCAGTTTTCCTACTGGTTCTTGTTGTTGCCCCGTGCCAGGACCAGGAGAAGGCCTTGGACAAGTACGAGGCCGTGGTGAAGTCGCTGCAGGAGCGCAGCCAGCAGGTCCTGCCGCTGCGGTACCGCCGGCAGCCGCCGCCGCAGCCCGTCCCCGTGGAGGCTCTCTGCGAGTACGAGGGCGAGCAGGTACCGGGAATGCCATCCCCGGCCCGGGAGCAGGGCAGGGCTGCTCTGGGACCGCAAGGGGCACGGCAATGGAAGTGGCACTGGGGGAAGGAGCAGGCTTTTCCAAGCAGTGGTGGTGGCTCCTGCAGGGGGAACAAGGCAAAAGTCGCCCTCGCCCCAGTGGGAAGAGCAGGTTTTGCAGAGGAGGAGCAGGAGGGGTCTCGCTGCCTCTCACACACCCTCGGGATGTTGCGACAGCACAGCTCTGTCACATTCTCACGCTCCCTGAGCTGATGTCCCGGGTGGTTCCTGACCGAAGGAACGCCCCAGCACCAGCGGCGTGCCCAGTCCGCACCCGTCATCCCCAGCACCGTGTCAGAGGGCTGGGGAGCTGGACAAGGGCATGGGACAGCAGAGCCGGCAGCCACCACGGCAGTGGCAGGGGTGGGACAGGGGCCAGCAGCTCCAGCTAACTCAGCTGCGGCTTCCCCGGAAAGGAAGGGCAGAGCCCAGCGCTGGGAACGCCTCCTCATCTCTGCCCGAGTGGGAATTCTCTTGCCGCGGCTGTCGCAAGGGGCATGGCTCGGTGCCTGCAGGCTGCGGGAGGGAGGAGCAGGCACACGAGTTTGTGGCGAGGGGCAGACTCCTGGAGAAGCCGGGAGCGGGGCTCGGGGCTGTGCCGCTCCTGCCGCCCCGGCCGTGCTGCTGTGACAGGTTCCTGTCCCCCAGGGCCAGATCAGCCGCGGAGCCCACTACACCCTGCAGAGGAACAGCGGAGACCTTTGGGAAGTGGCCGACAGCGCAGGAGACACCATCAGCGCCCCCGGGGTCTGCTTCATGATCCCCCCGCCCGACCCCGAAGCGATAGCCCTGGCAGAGCAGTACGTGCCCCAGCCCTGGACCGGCAGGACCGTCCCGCTGCCCCTCCGGCCATCGCCCTCCCCAGCCCCAGGCCCTGCTCCTCTGTCTGGCGCCCCAGGCTCCTGCCCCAGTTCCCACAGCGAAGCCCTGCCTTCTCGAAGCCTCAGGCTTCCTCCCGAAGGGATTCCTGCCCCTTCCTGCTTGCCCACAAGATCCCATCTGGCAAACGGGGGCGGCTCAGAGCCATCCTGAGCCGGGAGCCTGCTCTGGGGGGGGCATTATGGCAGGGGAGCTGCCCACCCCTCCCTCAGCAGGCAGGTACCTGCCTGGCTGCCTCTCCCCTGTGCTAATGAAGACACTGCTCTACCCCAATATGGGGTGAAGGCGCTTTTCCCCCCACCTGCTCCATGGCTGCCTCGAGGACACAGCCCCCACAACCCCTGCAGAGCTGCACTCCTTCCTGGAGCAGCACCGGGATGGTGATGGGGTGATGGAGAGGCTGAGGGTCTGACTGACCTCCTGCTGTCCCATTTTGCAGAATTGCCAAGCACTATGTGACCGTGAAGGAGAAGACCAACAACTGCAAGAACATCCTCCAGCAGCGCTATGAGGGGCTGAAGGCAGACAGCATCGGAGGTGTGGGGCGGGAGGGCAGCCTGGGGCACCAAAGGGCTTCAGCTCAGGTGGTGGAGCATCTTATGGGGATGTTCCCATCTCCTGAGGGTCTTGGGGACAACAGTGCAGGATGGGTGGGGGACAGAGCAGCCAGGCTGTGGTCAGTGCAGGCGGGGCTCGGGGAGTGCAGCAGGATGAGGGTTTGGCACTCAAAGCCTCAGTGGGACTGAGCCCACATCCAGCTCCCAACCAGCTTTAATCTGGTCTCCTCTTGGTTGCCAGATGCTGCATCAGTTCGGGGACGCCAGCTCCTGGCAGGGCTGGAGAAAGTCAACAGTGACCTGGACAAGCAGGAGAAAGCAATAACAGCAAACCTGCGGCCACCGCTGGAGCAGAGCCGGGCAGTGCAGGACAGCACCGAGCGCTCCAAGGACCTCAAGGTGGGGCTGTGGAGCTGGGGGATGGTGCCTTACAGAGACCCTGCTCTCAAAGGGTCTCCAGAGGGGTTCTCAATAACCAGGGTGCTTAAAGTGCTCCCTGAGCCCTGGAAATGGGGTGTGAAGTGATGCTCACAGCTTCTTCCAGTAGAGGTGAGGAGCAGCCCTATGAGCAGCCTCAGAAGCCCAAAACCTTTGCCCTGCTTCTGGCCCAGCTCAGTTCAATGGGAAAAAGGTGATGGCTGCATGTGGTGGCTGTGAGGATGAGAGGGGAGCCCTCAGGGTCTGATCCTGCCCATCATCTGAGCACAATTAACTTTGCCACCACTATCACCAGCTCAGAGAGGAACAGGAAAACCCCTGTGGTCTGAGGCAGTTTCTCCTTGTGGACCTGCTCCTCCAGGCTGCAGTGGCAGTAGCATCCAGCTCCTTTCCTCTTTTCCAGACCCCTAATTAAGCCAGGCTCTGTGCCACAAACCTCCTTTGGTTTAGGAGGAAGTTCAGATCCTGGTTACATCACTTGCCCAGGGCTGTGTCAAAATCCAGGTGCCACCACAAGAGAAAGGAAATTGCCCCAATTGCCTGCAGCGCTTTGATGTCCAGGCCAGGATTCATCCATCAGAGCCCAACGGATCCAGCATGTACCTGACAGAGCTGGAGCTGCTGGGAACAACTCCCCAGCTGGAGTTTCCTTGCTAAGGAGAGACAGGTCAAAAGAAAATCAGCCAAAAATACTCTTCTGTGCCCTGCAGGGCTGAAAGAAAGGCATTTTCCTCTTCACAAATCCTGAGTTCCTTCCTCACCCTGGCCAGCACAGTGTGGCTGCTCTGTAGCCAGCAGGTCCAGGCTGAGCTGCTCTAAAGGCTTTGTTCTCCTGCAGAACATCACCAACGAGGTGCGTCGGATCGAGCCTGAGAAAGCGAGGAAGGTGCAGGAGTGCGAGGCCTTCATCGAGTCCGTGCCCAACACGGGCAGCGCCACCCTGGTGAGGAACAAGGTGGACAACACCAACAAGAAGTACGAGCGCGTGGTGCAGCTGCTCAGCGCTGCCCAGGAGAAGTGAGTCATGGTTAAATCCCAGCTTGAGCCCGGCCTAATGCAGCATCCTGCAGGAGGAGGGTGCAGGTGTGCTTAAACACCTTCCTCTCGTGTCCCTGCAGAGTTGAGGTGGCCACAAACCTGGAGAGGAGCCTGCAGCAAGGCCGAGATCTGCTGTCCAGCTATGAGAACAAGCTGGTCATAGATGACACAGTGCCAGAGGACTTGAGGGTGGTAGACAGGAAGAAGGAAGAACTGCTGGTGAGTTTCCTGCCCTGGTCTCATGCTGCATGTGCAAGACCATTTTCCAAAAGCTGTGGTGAGTCCTGCTCAACTCACAAGCTGGATCTGTTGGTGGCAGGATGGCTTTCCCCAGCTGGGGGTGAGAGCTTACCTTGACTGCAGTGATCCCCACTGACTTCAGATCAGACACAAACACCTGCCATCCTCAAATCAAATCAAATCAAATCAAATGCCACTTGGAGTATTGTGATTTGACGAAAGGACCAATGCAGACTGATTCCCTCTCTGCTCTGCCCTTGTGAGACCCTCCCACAGCACTGCTGTGTCCAGGTCTGGAGTCCTCAGCACAAGAAAGACATGGACCTGTTGGAGCAGGTCCAGAGAAAACACTCCAAGGGCTGGAGCCTCTCTGGAACCAGGCTGGGAGAGCTGGGGGTGCTCACCTGGAGAAGAGAAGGCTCCAGGGGCACCTCAGAGCCCTTCCAGTACCTAAAGGAGGCTTATAAAAAAGAGGGAGACTTTTTAGACAGGCAGATACTGACAGGACAAGAGGAAAGGTTTTAAAATAAAAGAGAAGATATTTAAATTAGATTTTAGGAAGAAATTCTCCTCTGTGAGAGTGGTGAGGCCCTAGCACAGGGTGCCCAGAGGAGCTGTGGCTGTCCCTGGATCCCTGGAAGTGTCCAAGGTCAGGTTGGACAGGGCTTGGAGCAGCCTGGGATAGTGGAAGGTGTCCCTGTGCATGGCAAGGGTGGAATGAAATTATCTTTAAGCTTTTTCCAAACTAAAACCTTCTCTGATTCTTAGGTAAGGGAAGGATAAAACCATCTGGGAAAAGCACACAGTGGCCTGACACTGGAAAGATAGGCCTGGCAAGGCTTTGAGAACAGTTAGTGCTTGGAAAAACTACTCAAACTGGCAATTCTTCTGCATAGAAAGACCAACAACTGGCTAGGCCAGAATTTTCTGTGCTCCTTCAGCTTTTCCATGAAATCCCAAGTTCAGACTAACATGGAAGAGCTTTCACTGTTCCTTCCACAGTTGCTACCCTGGCAAGAACAGGATCTAAGCCTTGCATGAGGAGCAGCAGCTGTTTTGCACATTGCACTGTTACTTTTAAGGGTCAGCAGGTAGCTTTTCTCCCTGTCAGGTTTACCAGGTGGTTCTGCTTACCATGTAAGCCTTGAACTTGTTTTTTTCCACAGCTGGTGGCACCACTGCAGCTCAGCCCTGCAGCTCCAGTGCAGTTGCTGGAGCTGATGTGACAAGAGCCTGCCTTGTGTGAAACCCCAGAGAATCTCCCTCTCCTTTTTTCCCACAGGCTATGGGCACCGAGCTCCAGTCCAAGAAGTTCCTGCTCAGTGAAGCCGAGCAGAACCTGCAGAGGACCAAGACATGCTCCAACACCCTGGCCAGCAAGTTCCAGGAGCACTGCCCTGACATCGAGCGCCAGGAGGCAGAGCTCTACAAGCTCAACCAGCGCTTCAACAACCTCAGCAAGCAGATTGACCACAGGTGATGCTGGGGGGCAGCAGAGCCAGGATATTGGCTCTGGGGTTGGAGGAGGCACGAGGAGGAGTTGCAGAAGGGCTTGCAGGGAGGTCTGAGGAGGAAGAGGTTACTGGTGTGTGCTAGCTGGGTAGAGTTGAGAAAACAAGGATTGAGTTCTCTTGCAACAGAGGTGCCAAGAGAACAACTCTGGCTCAAATCCACATCTTCAGGGAGCAGGGGAAGCAGGATGGGTTAAGAGGTGTCTGCAGCAGGCACAGGAGATGGGACAGGACTGAAGCTGAGCTGATTTCCCCACAGAACACAGACCCTGCAGAAAGCAAAAAGTGCCTACTCCAACTACCGCACCAACTATGACAAGGTGAACCAGTTCCTGTGCAACATCCCCAACTACGAGCCCCAGGAGACTGACAACATCCAGCAAGTGGAGATGAAGCTCAAGAGCCAAGCGGTAATTCCCAGAGCACCCCAGCTCCACAGGACAGCACAGGGAACAATACTGAAACAAACAGAACTTAGGTAGCTCCTGAACATCAAATAGAAAATTATTAATATTTATTAGATTTCTTTTTGTGCCATAAGGTCCCACTATCCTCCTGTGCCTTGTTTGCACAAAGCAGGGCTGCTTAAGGAGGTTGGAATTCTCAGGGTTGTGATTTCAATGTTAACCCCCAAAAAGGCTGAAGGATGAGTTTGGATGTTGTGTTCCCTCTGACCTGTATCTCTGTGCACCCAGGCACTGCTCAGTGACATTGCAAGCAAGGAACAGGAGGTGCAGAAAGTCTCTGCCACAGCCCAGCAGTATCAGCAGGCAGTGAAGGTAAGGACTTAAGTTCTGCCTGTGAGAGAACAGAGAAGCAGAGTATTTGGGTTAGAAGAGACCCTAAAGCCCATCTCATTCCATCCCCTGCCACAGGCAGGGACACTTCCCACTATCCCAGGGGGCTTAAAGCCCTGTCCAACCTGGACTTGGACACTGCCAGGGATCCAGGGGCAGCCACAGCTTCTCTGGGCACCCTGTGCCAGGGCCTGCCCACCCTCCCAGGGAACAATTCCTTCCCAATATCCCATCCAGCCCTGCCCTCTGGCAGTGGAAGCCATTCCCTGTGTCCTGTCCCTCCATCCCTTATCCCCAGTCCCTCTCCAGCTCTGCTGGAGCCCCTTGAGGCCCTGGAAGGGGCTCTGAGGTGTCCCTGGAGCCTTCTCTTCTCCAGGTGAGCACCCCCAGCACTCCCAGCCTGGCTCCAGAGCAGAGGGTGGGGTTTTGTGGCCTTCCCAAAAAATAGGTCAAGGGGTAAAGTTGTTAAAGCCTGGGCAGCTTAGGAGGAGCCTAAAGGGGACCCAGGAATTTCCCATTTCTGCTGGGAATGTCCTCCCACAGGACTACGAGCTGGAAGCTGAGAAGCTGCGGTCCATCCTGGACCTGGAGAACGGCCGGAATGGCTACACAAGCAAGAAGCCCAGGCTGCAGTCCCCAGCTGCCAAAGTGAAGGAGGAGGTAAGGGAGGGGTGGCCAGAGCAGAGCTAAAGCAGAGGGCAGCTCACGGGACCACTGGGAGTTTGTGAACACCTGCATTTACTGTGGGGGACCTTGGTCCCACAGGGAAGGGTAGGGAATCAAGAGGAAGGGATTTCTCATCATTATTTTGAACTGGGTTGGCCAGAATGAGAGATGGAAAATGCTTGATTTAACATTTTTGGAGGGGAAAAAAGGAGGAGAAAAGCTAAAAACCTGGAAGCTTTTCCCTTCTCTAGACTTTCAGAGAGATTTCACTACCAAAGATAG
The DNA here is from genome assembly GCA_013397375.1 of Toxostoma redivivum. Lineage (NCBI taxonomy): Eukaryota > Metazoa > Chordata > Aves > Passeriformes > Mimidae > Toxostoma > Toxostoma redivivum. The sequence continues at coordinate 73,558 of VXBI01008675.1, read as the reverse complement.
AAATATTTACAGTGAGATGAGACTACAAGCTGCTTATTTATGCAGGATCTGTTTGCTACCTGCCTATAGAGGCAGGCAGAAGTGTCCACTTGGTTTTTCTTCACCTGGTTCTTACTGCACCTGTTTTTGCTTGAGTAGAAGAATCGCAGTCTGACCATTAATGTGTCTGTACATGAGAATCCCTCTCTCTCCTCAAAAACTCAGCAGTTCACTGCTGTAGGTTTTTAGAGGAGCACCCAGAGCCTCTTTAGGACCTGTTGTTTCTGGTCTTCTCAAGCTCTTCCCAACACATTTTTGCTCTGCAGGAAGCTGTTCTGGCAGCCAAATACACAGAAGTGAACGCTGTGAACAAGCAGAGGCTGCAGAACCTGGAGTTTGCCCAGAGCCTCCTGCGGCAGGTGAGTGAGCACAGGAGGAAGGTGACGCTGAAGGGACACACGTGTTGGGCCCAAGGACACTGTGAATGGCACATCTGGGGCTCTGCCAATACAGGCTGAACTGGGAACAAGTCTAGCTGGTGTCTTGTCCCCCTAAATCATGAATCAGCAGACGCTTCAACTGGACAAACCACTCCCCAGTCCCATTTCTCACTCATCCTAGGAAGCTCCATATAATTTTTAACTCTCCTTTTGCCATTCTGATGCAGAACTAGTGTCCCTTGTGGCTCAAAACTTTGTTCTGACAGCAGCAGGCATTGCAGAAAGGATTTCTCAGGCTGGGAACCTGCAGAGAAGTCCATTTGCAAATGCTCCCTGCTCAGAGCTTGCCACAGCTCAACTCCTTCCTGTTGCTTTGCTGGAGGCACTGAGATCCTGGTCTGGGTCAGGAATAGTGTGGCCAGCAGGACCAGGGCAGTGATTGTCCCTATGTGTTGGCACTGCTGAGGCACCTTGAATTCTGTGTCCAGTTCTGGGCCCCTCATGACAAGAAGGACATCGAGGGGCTGGAGCATGTCCAGGGAAGGGAACAGAGCTGGGGAAGGAGCTGGAGCCCCAGGAGAGGCTGAGGGAGCTGGGAAAGGGGCTCAGTCTGGAGAGAAGGAGGCTCAGGGGGAACCTTCTGGCTCTGCACAACTCCCTGACAGGAGGGGACAGCCAGGGGGGGTCGGGCTCTGCTCCCAGGGAACAGGACGAGGGGAAATGACCTCGAGTTGTGCCAGAGGAGATTCAGGTTAAACAACAGAAGTTTCTTCACTGAGAGGGTGGTCAGGCATTGGCAGGGGCTGCCCAGGGAGGTGGTGGATGAGTTCCACCATTCCTGGAGGTGTCCAGGGAACGACTGGACGTGGCACCCCATGCTCTGGGCTGGGTGACAAGGTGGGGATCAGTCACAGGTTGGACTCGATGATCTTGGAGGCTTTTTCCAATCTAAATGATTCTGTGGTGATAAGCACCAAAAGAGTGATTAACTGGATTTTTTTGACTCTTTTTCTTTTGATCCTTTTGCCAACAACAGCAGCCAGAGATTCAGGTGACACAAGACTTTGCCCAGACCAAAAAGTCTGTAAGGCCCGTGGAAGAAGTCTGGAAGTTGAAGAAAGAGCTTGAAGATGAGACTCAGCGTCGGCAACAGCTCGAGGCAGAGATTGAAGCCATTCAGAACAACATTGTCCACCTGCAAAACCAGAAGCCCCAGGAAACTGTAGTGAAGAAAGAACTGGTGAAGAAGGTGCCTGACCCCCAGCTGGAAGAGAGCTTCCACAGACTGCAGCAAAACCTGGCAGAGGAGCAGCGCAAGAACCAGGTGCTCCAGGATGAGCTGGAGGCTCTTAAAATCCGGCTGCGTGTCCTAGAGCATGAGAAGAGGGAAGGAGGGCAGGAATACATCGTGAAAGAGGTGCTGAGGATTGAACAAGATAAGGCTCAAGCTGCTGAAATCCTGAAGCTCAAAGAGGAGCTGGAAGAGCTCAGGAGGCAGGAAGGGACCAGGGAGAGTGAAGTCATCCTTTTACGCCAACAAATCGCTGTGCTGTCCAGCGAGAAGAACAAAGAGCAGGAGAAGGTCACAGAGAAGGAGGTGCTGAAGCTGCAGAACGATCCCCAGCTGGAGATGGAATTCCGGATGTTGCAGGAGACCAAGGAGAGGGAGAGCGCCCTTCGGCAGAAGCACGAGGAGGAGCTCAGCTTCCTCCAGGAAAAGCTCAGGCGTCTGGAGAAGGAACGGGCCATCGCCGAGGGCAAAATCACCGTCAAGGAGGTGCTGAAGGTGGAGAAAGACTTGGCCATTGAGAGGGAGGTGAACGAGCTCCGGCGCCAGTATGAAGATGAGAAGTCCAAGGGCCGTTCCAACGAGCGGGAAAAGGCTGAGCTGCTCAGGAAGATCCAGCTGCTGGAGGAGGAGAACTCCAAGGTGGTTGTTCAGGAGAAAGTGCGTGAGATTGTGCGCCCAGACCCCAAGGCTGAGAATGAAGTTGCCAACCTTCGCTTGGAGCTGGTAGAGCAGGAGAGGAGGTGCCACGGTGGGGACGAGCAGCTGAAGAGCTGCCAGAACGAGCTGGCTGCTCTGAAGAACAGAGGACCCCTGGTGGAAGTCAAAGAAGTCATTAAGGAGGTCATTAAGTACAAGAATGATCCAGAAACCGAAAAGGAGCTACAGCGACTCCGGGAGGAAATCATAGAGAGGACCGGAGCTATTGAAAGAGCTGACCTGGAGATCTACCAGCTGAAACAAGAGATACAAGCTTTGAAAGACACCAAACCTCAAGTGCAAATGAAGGAAGTTGTTCAAGAAATACTCCAGTTTCGGGAAGACCCCAAGACTAGAGAGGAGGTAGAGTCGCTGCGAGTGCAGCTGGCAGATGAACAAATGAAGCACATTGACCTGGAGAGGGAGCGACTTCTCCAAGAAGAAAAAGTAAGACAGAAGGAGGAAGAACTTTCCCAGGTGAAGGAGAAAGTGGTCCAGCAGGAAGTGGTGAAGTATGAGCAGGATCCTGCCTTGAAAGCTGAGGTGAACTCCTTCTCCCAGAGCCTCGAGAGCGAGCTGAAGCAGATCGATGGGCTGCGCGAGGAGCTGCGCAAGCTGCAGAGGAGACGCTCCGAGCTGGAGCGGCAGCTGGAGGAGCTGGAGAAGGAGAGACAGGCCCGCAGGGAGGCTGAGCTGGAGGTGCAGAGGCTCAGGATCCGGCTGAATGAGCTGGAAGAACAGGAAAGAGAAACGACAGAACGAGTGACTGTGAAACAGAAAGTGATCCTTCAGCAAGATCCCCAGCAGGAGAAGGAGCACTCCCTCCTCAAGCTGGAGTTAGAAGAAGAGAAGCACCGCAGGCAAGTCCTGCAAACTGAACTAGAAGCCCTGAGAAAAAAGCTCCTTTCTTTGGAGAAAATGGAGGTCAAGGAGAAAGTGGTCTTTTCAGAGAGTGTCCAGGTGGACAAAGGAGACACGGAGTATGAGATTCAAAAGCTGAAGAGCAACCTGGAGGAAGAAAGTAGGCGCAAGAGGGAGCTGGATGCAGATATCAACCGCCTGGAAACCAGGCTGTCTGAGGTGGAATTCAACAACTCCAAGTCATCAAAGGAACTAGACTTGTTAAGGGAGGAAAACCACAAGCTCCACCTCGAGAAACAGAACCTGCTGATGGAAACAAGGAGACTGCAGTCAGAGATTGAACTCACCGCAACAGAAGCTCAGGATTTGAGAAACATGACCCACGTGGACAGTGGAATAAACCTGGACTCCAGGTTCCAAGCTTTGGAAAGGGAGTTAGAAGATCTGAAGCAGTTATCCAGAGAAAAAGATGCAGAGATTGAGCAACTCCAGAATCGCCTGAAGACGGTGGCGATCAAGAGGGAGCAAAGAGAGAACCACCTGAGGCGCTCCATCGTGGTCATTGACCCCGACACAGGAAAAGAGATGTCTCCAGAGGAAGCTCACGTGTTTGGCCTCATTGAATGGAGCCTGTTTGTCAAACTGAAGAGCCAGGAATGTGACTGGGAGGAGATCTCAATAAAGGGTCCCAACGGAGAATCATCTGTGATCCTCGACAGAAAGTCTGGCAGGGAGTTCTCCATCGAGGACGCCCTGAAGAGTGGGAGGCTGACCACGGCCCAGTACGACAGTTACCTCAACAAGGAGATGTCTATCCAGGAGCTGGCAGTCCTGGTGTCCGGAAGCAATTACACAGCGCTCGCTCCACTTTAGAAAGTTCACTTCAAGAGCAGCCAGTCAGAGCTGCAGCACCTTGTAGACATCCAGATCACTGCAAAGCCTCGCCCTCCCTCGCGTCTTCCAAACTGCTACAGCCTCTGCCCCGGCCATGCTATGCAGCCACACTGCTTGCTGTCACACACTGCAGAAACCACCACCAGTAGTGGAAAACATCTGCCAAACCTTCTCCCCCTCTTCCTCCTTGCCTACCAGAAAACAAGAGAAAGCCTTAGGACAGTGAAGTGCCTCAAGTCCAAAGACTCAGTAGAACCTGCAGTTCCCTCACCTCCTACTCGCATAGTGGCGTACGAAGCCGTGTCAGGAGAGAGACTGAAGGTCCAGGTGACTCCAAGGTGACCAGCAGGAGCTGGTTATGTCAGCTGCATGTTGATAAGCCAGACAGTCCCACTGTGGACACCTGACTCAATGATGGGCTCGTCCTCTGAGAAAACCAGCTCTGTGGAAGCCAAGGTTTCAGTTCACAATCACATCAAGACCCACCACCACTATTTGTTCACCTCTGTGCCTGTGCTGCTGAAGAGTGAAGGTGTACTTTAATGGTGCCAGCCATTGATCCAGGAGGAGCATTCACACACCCCAGAGTTCAAGGAAAAGGACATGAAGAGACAGCAGAACCACCAGACACAAAGGGTTGTGCACAGCATGCAAGGGAACCCAATGCAGAGGGCCTCCCACAGACAGCTCCTTCCCTCGTGGTTAAAGCTGTTAGCGCTGGTGTTTTCCTGGATGGAGTTACATGCAGCTACATGTTTCATTTACTCATGTAAGGGAATGGGGACTAGAGGGGAATTCTATTTATAGTACAAAATAAAAATGCAGTGGCTCCAATCAGAAGGTGTTTGGTCTTTATTAATTATGGCAGCCTCCTGATCTTTGGCTGTACAAGAAGTTACCATTTAGGAGTCAGAATTAAAATACTAAGATTATTCGTTTTAGCTGTTGGCTCTTTTCCAAGGGGGAAATTGCTGGAGCAGCATTGGAGCTGGGAGTGAAGTGCATCAAAGAAAATAATTAGCATCAGATGGGAGTGAAGTGCACTAAAGAATGGGACTGACTGCAGGTGCAGGCGAACAGTGGATTACACTGGGATGGCACCAGAGCCCATTCACTTCCTTTTTCCCAAATTTCAGCTAATACCCAAAGCCCAGGGAGCTCTGATGTGCACAAAAGCATTCCTTATCCCTCCTAGCACTGAGGATTAACACTACTGTTTTATCTTTGTGAATGAATCGATCAGGATCACACTGGTGCTCTGGGGTCTGAGCCCCATGTGTCCTTTCCAGCAGAGGCCAACTTTAAGCACCAGCAGGAGCACAGCGAATGAGAAGAAACATTCCTACCCCTACAACAGCTGTAACACAGCTGCCATTCACTCACCACACAGGAGACTTGAAAACAGTCAGTAATTCATTACTCACTAAGACACAGGTGAGCATCCAAGCTGCAACAGAAGTTCTTGGAAACAAAGTCAGGGGACTAGAGGTAAGGAGATGGGGGGATAAAAGCGTTTTGGAAAGTTTGAAACAATTTATTGAGTTGTTCTTTACAAGATTAACAGTTTTCATATCACCCCCACCATCTTCAGCAAGACAGTGCTAACACACATAAAAAAAAATAGAATAGTAAACTGCAGCTTTTACACCCAAAAAGGAACTGCCATCCCCAGATAAGTGCCATGGGAGCCTATCCCCCCCCATTCCATCCTGGAAGCACTGCAAGTTGCCTCACCAAGGCAGAGGTGCCAGCCTGGCTCCCCATCAGCTGCTCTGCGTGGGCCTGCCTTGCTGCCACTCTGCTCCACACCACTCACTCATTCATTATAGCATGTAAAGAAAAAATATCCCACAGAATTTCCACCACATAAACATTTCCCTGAGGCAAGAGGCTTCGCTAAATTCCTAGAAGGAGGGCATTCTGCACGTGGGGGATCCCAGCAGAAGCGTTCAAGTGAAAGCAAAGAGAAGGAGGAGAACCAGTACCTCGAGTCACTCACTGAGAGCCCCTATCCTGCCAGGTGTGCCAAGCTTTCAGCTCCCAGGGGAAGGTGAAGGTGCCAAGCACCCCTCAGGATGAGGCCTTCAACAGGAACCACACGACATCCACTGCTCAGAGTCCACCAAGAAATGCTGTGCTTCGTTTTACCCACACAAGTTCTGTCTTTGGCTCTTTTGCTACAACCTAGGTATTTTCTGTAAACAGACTTGAAATCTGAGCTGCATCCATTAATTTGAAATACAATCAACTCACTGATCTTGGGCAGTTATGTATCAGCTCAAACTGAAAACAGTCTTTCTCGGATCTTAACAAAAACCAGAGGAAACTAAAGCTGGTAACATTTGCTGGTATCCTGGGGTCAGCATCCTTCCCCAAAGCTCAGGGAGGAAGCTACAAGCTTTTCCTGGGAATACCAATAAATTCTAAGTAGATCAGCACTACCACTGCACAACTGGGACGTGGCTGTGGGGGCCTGAGAGGAGACAGACTGGGCAGAGCAGGAAACCAAACCTCAGAAAGCTCAGGTGGAGCCTCAGCCTGCCCTTAGCCTGAAAGGGGGTGTGCAGGGGGAGTGTGCAGGGGGAGTATTTAGGTCTAAAAGGTAAAAAAATGAACAAGAAAAGACACTCCCCAGTTGTAGATGGTCCCTGTTCCTGCAGCTGTGCTGAGCACATGATCCTGGTGCAGGTACCATTGAGGAGAGCAGGGTTTTTCTCTGGAATTCCTTTGACAGGTCGTGACCTTGGCTCGTCTCACTCATTCCCTCTGCCCACCAAACTGATCCTAACTCACAACCCTAGGAAAGAATGGCTTTAGGGGAGGGCCTGGAACCCACCTGCACATACTGGGATGAGAACTGGTGCTCCTGCTGGATTTGGGACTGTGCTCAGTCACCAGGTCACCACTGAAGTCCAGATAGTGCAGCTTTTTTTTTTTTTTTGCCTTTTTTTTGTTTTTCTGATGTGCAACCATAAAAAGCTCTATTAAATAAACCAGAATACATTTTAAATACAGAATGATTAAAAAAGGGTTGAGGAGCACACAAAATAGGGCTGAAATGTGTGTCATTAGTCCATTCTTGCTCCACCATAAAAGGCACTGGAATTATGTCTTCCGATCCATGTGACATGCTAAGAAGTGTCCCATTCAATCCAATGCATTCAATGGCAATGAGGATATAACTGAACAGGAAAAAAACATCCCTATGGAGGGAAAAAATCCAAAACCTCAAAAGAAGTAGAATTCTAAAAGTCAGTGACTGCATCTAAAAATGTCTTTAATCTCTAAAGTCTTCCTTCTCTTCCAGAGGGGAACATCAGGTGGTTCCTCAGATTCACCACACAGGAAATGTTAAATCCTCCAATGAAGTGTAGCACAGTTTTATAGTACAATTGGAAAGTTACTCAAATGTCTTCAAGAAAGCACTGGCAGTGCTAGAATTATCCAAGTAAATCCAAAGCAGAAGAAAGAAGCACCTTTCATACCCTCCACAGGGAGACCAAGGAGGTAACTGGACTTGGAGGTACTTGGCAGCTACAGACACAGGTGGGTGGGAATCCACTGAGCCTCCCTGTGAGTTCCAGCTCCTGCCAGTGCCAGGGAATGCAGGAAGGGCAGCAGCAATAAAACAGTGCTACAAAAGGCTCCTCTCATCAGGGCATGGCTCAAGGTGGCCCCATGTGTGGGGCTCAGCTCCAAAAACCTCTGAGCAGATGCCCCAATGAGTTCCTCGGTGCAGTTCAGTCTCTCCAGTTGTAAAAAAAAGAAATAGAAAAAAAAAAAGAAATCAAAATAATAATCAAAATACAGCTGGTATCCAAAGTCCATGAGCTGTTCCTCTGGGTTTTATCCTATGGGTGCTGGAGCTCCCCTCCTTGCAGGCGTCACAACTTGCGCTGCTGTGCATTGGACCCTTTGCCGTGGAGCTGAGAAGCATCTGAAAGAAAATAAAACCAGCTGGGAAGAGGGTTCAGCACCAGCCCATGCAGGGTGGGCAGATGGGACAGCCAGGCCTCTGCACAGAGGGAAAGATCTACTCTTCCCTCCCAGCACCAAGGACTCAGGAAGAAGAGGATGTGCTTGGAGACATCTCTCCACTGGGAGCAGCCCAGCCTCTGAGGAAGGGACAAGGGAAGAACTGAGGGTCCCCTCTGGGCTCCCAGCAGAACCCCCCAGCACAATTCCAGCTGCCAGGGAACTCCTTAGCCTGTGTCCTTCTCTAGATCTACCCTGCCACATCTCCCCCTCCAGGAATCCCAAAATACATGGTGTGGTGGGAAGTAAGCTGTTGTACATTTTTGCTGTTGTAATCACAGAATCAACTGAGGTTGGAAGAGACCTCCAAGACCATGGAGTCCAACCTATGACCCATCCCCAGCCCAGAGCACTGAGTGCCATGTCCAGGCCTTCCTTGGACACCTCCAGGGATGGGGGCTCCAAACCTTGCTGGGCAGCCCCTGCCAATGCCTGACCACCATTTCCACGCAGAAACTCCTCCTGATGTCCAACCTAAACTTCCCCTCCACAGCTTCAGGCTGCTTCCTCTTGTCCTGTCACTGGTTGTGTGGGAGAAGAGGCCAACCCCTCACCTACTAACTCCTTTCAGGCAGGGCTTTAGCTGCTTTATTCATTATTTTTTAAATTCTTTAATTAGGTGCTTTTTAAATGAAGGCTTTAGGTGCCCACTGATAGCAACAGGATCCATAGGAATCTCACCACTGATGGAACAGAAAGGAATGGATGAGGAGGAAAAGAGAAAATGCACTGAAGAGAGAAAAAGGAAGGAAGTTTAAGGAAGCAAAAGTTTTCCAGGAGCAATTAAAACTGCTTCAGACAGTGATGAACAATGGGAGTACTGAAACGTGCAGCTAAGCAGCAGTGACACCCAGCAGTGCAGCAGCAGCTTCTCCTCCAGGCCAAGAACAGCTCCTTGCATGCAAGAGCTCAGCCCAGCACATCCCGTTTCCACATTCCCAGCCCCAGCACAAGGCACCTCCACCAGCAACAGCAGCACTGACCACATGTAGGCAAGCACTGGGTGCTCTTTGCTTAGAGGCTTTTGGATGAACATGGATATAAAAGCACTTTTATTTAAGGCACCAACATTTCCTTGCATTTGCAGCAACCTCACAGCAATGCAGCTGTGGGCAGCTGTTGGCACAGCCAAACACAGCTTGAGCCACAAAACACAAGAATTCATTTTAAGGTTATGTGGGTCACTTAAACATCTACTGTGCTCTTCTACAAAACACCAGAATTGGGAATGTTCCAAGAGATGGCAACCAGGCTCCATCTCCAATCTTGAAGTGAAAACACCACGTGAGAAAGCAGGTCCTTGCTGAAGCTCTATCCATGGTCAGTTTTCCTTCACTTATTCCCACTGGTCTTTTGTCTTCTGGCCCTACATCCTACTGAAGAGTCCATCAAAAATTTTCTGTTATAAGCCCTATGAACAACAGTGAAGTGATCATTCTGAATTCCCTCAACTAAAGGGATAAAGAGCTGCTCCTCAGTGACATAGAATATATTCCACAAACCATGTTCAAGGTGTGATCCCTGATCTCATTCCAGGAAGTGTGATTTACAAACAGAAAGGAAGGATCTGCTAGGACCTTCTTCAGCTCTAGCACACCAGCATGGCACAGCCCACCTCAAACTTCAGCAAAGAAAGCAAACCCAACCACTTCTTTGCATTTTCACGAGTGTACAATGCACTCTTCTTTCTTCAGCAAACAAGCACCGTGCTCAGCAGTCAAGGGCCTTTTATTCCATGACTCCTCTAGGAAGCTACATGGTTATCCATGCACACAGCCACAGGAACAGGCTAGCACTCCTAAATCAGCCTCATTTAGACCAGGAAGACTATCCCAACAGGAACAGGTACTAAGATAATGGCATTGAACTGCACCAAAGTGCTAAAGAACACACCTGAGAATGCAGAAATAGGAGTTACCAGGGAAGTAAGCAGCTCCCTGAAGCAGGTAAGCATGATCTGCTGAATTTCAATTTTTCCTACTTCTCTCATTCTTTGGAAAACTCTTGTTTTATGCATCACTTCTGCAGGCATCAAACTGGGGCAGGAACAGGCTTAACTGCCAAATCCTCCCATTGTGAGCAGCAAGTGGAGCAATCTGCATTTACACTACAAACTTGTCGTGAAGGAGATGCTGGCAATTAACTCAGTGCAAGACAGTCTGGTCTGACACATTTTATGTAGGTCACCAGGAACAAAACTCCACAGAGCTGGAATATTCATTCCAGGGCAATCCTGGCAGGCTGTGCACAAACAGGCACAGCTTTCATCCTGGCAGGATAATTCTGAGTATCTCCAGGAACCAACACTTGCTGTAAGCACTGAGGACTCATCATTGCAGAAATCACAGAATCCCAGAATGGTTTGATTGGAAGGGACCTTAAAGCTTATCTCATTCCACCCCCTGCCATGGGCAGGGACACCTTCCACTGTCCCAGGCTGCTCCAATCCCCATCCAACCTGGCCTTGGACACTTCCAGGGATCCAGGAGCAGCCACAGCTTCTCTGGGCACCCTGTGCCAGGACCTCACCTCCCTCACAGCCAAGAATTTCTTCCTAATCATGGAATGGTTTGGGTTGGAAGAGACCTTAAAGCCCATGCTGTTCCACCCCGTGCCATAGGCAGGGACAGCTTCTCCCAGACCAGGTTTCTCCCAGTCCCTCACTCTGTACCTCAGAGAGGCTTTAGTGACAACCCCACAGCTGGGAAACATGGACAACCCCTTTGGCTCCAGCCCTGAAGGAAGGATCTGCTAAGACAGAGGGAGACTCACGAGGTAGAAGACAAACACGAGCATCTGACAAGTTACCTGGCAAACTCTGTGGTAAATGAGTGGACAGGGCAGAGTGTGGGAGTGGCGCTGCATGGTGGGGGCTGGAGTGCAAACCAGCCAGAAGACCTAGAGAGAAAAACAAAGAGAGGAGAGGGAAAAAAGGAACAAATACACATCCAAGACAGAAGTGAGCAGAGCTGCAACAGTTAGCAGAGGTCAGCTTCCAGTTATTGGCACTTCTGGGCCAGCTCTAGGGATTTACCCAAGGTTCTCCAAATGCAACTGCTGGAGATACAAAAGCAGGGACCACAGCATGAAGCAACAGCCAGAGAGATGGGCTGGTGAGCATTGGGCCAGCCCAGCAGAGCACTGATGTTGTATGTGACAGCACAGGCACAAGTGACACACAGGGAGCAGCAGGATACTCACTGTGCCCGAGGCCGTGGTGGAAAGTTCCCGGAGCAGGTCCCGTAACTATTGCATCCTTGGAAACTCCTGCTTTTGGGGAGGAGTCGGAACTGAAGGAGATGACATGGAGAGGGAAAGAATGAATAGGAGAGATAATACCTAACGGGGTGGAGCTCAGGGCAGCTGGCAGCTTTGGGTTGTTGGACTTGTAGGATGGAGCCAGTACACTTAAGGAGGAAGAACTCGTTAGCAGCACAGCTCCACTAGTTCCTTTCTGCAAAGCAATGGAAAAGGTCAGTCAGGAGAGGGAGAACCAAGGCACAGCATCACTCATATTTACAGATCTGCAAAACATGGAATGCTCGAGAATTCCCCCTTGGAAAAAGCACCCTCCCAGCCCAGGCCCAAGAAATGCCAACACTTGAGGCCATTTGCAGATGGACATTGGCAAGACAGCTCTTTTGAATGTGGCCACACTGGATTTGCCTCCATGACTCCCTTGCTCTGGAATTGTGCCTCCATTAGGCAGAGGAAAAGTTTCCACACTGCCTGTGAGTTCCAGGGGTATGCTTCCTACTCACTCACAGCAGCACACACTGCTGACAACTCCAGGCACTGAGGTCTGACACCCAAGGCGCCCTGGGATGTTATTTAGGATCTGTCTCATGGACAGATCTCACCACCCTGGGAGTGCTTCCCAGCTCTCTATCTCAGGAACCGACAAGCTACATAAGCTCAGCAGTACATGCTTTCCAATTAAATACACTCCTTGTATTTCTCAGCTCTTTCCATGGGGCACAAAGGAAGGCAGGGATGAGCAGCCAACAACAAATGAATGCAACATTAGGAACTATTACTTTTTTGCTATAGATAAAAACCAAGTCCCTTATACTATGAAGTAATACAATATTGTAATAACACAAGTCTGTACTGACAACTCAGAAGTCCTTCCTGAAATGTTCTATCCCAACAAATATTGGGAAAAATTCTTCATGGAAGGGGTGGTCAGGCACTGGCACAGCTGCCCAGGGCAGTGGTAGAGTCCCCATCCCTGGGGGGATTTAAAGGCCATGCGGATGTGGCACCTGGGGACATGGGTTAGAGGTGGCCTTGGCAGTGCTGAGGGAATGGTTGGACTCCAGGATCTTAGAGGGCTTTTCCAACCTGGATGATTCTATAACCACAGGTTATTTATTCTATGGGCCAGCCATGACAAAAGTGGCAATAATACTATAATGACTTGGAATAATTTAAAGAAGGCTAAGATCTAATTAATAACAAATTCATCATTATACTTTTAGTTTATGCAATGAATTTTATCTCTTGTGATGTAAAAATTACCTTACTGCACTTTCTCTTAATCCAAATGGGAGCCCCACTGTCCCCATAACTCGCAGAGCCAGGGCAGGACCGTAACACCGCCTGGGCAAAAACTGCCCTTTGGAAGGCAGCACAGTATTCAGCTTAGTGGTTATTTAGGCTGAAAATGAAAGCTGGAATTCTGGAGGGCAAGCCCAGGGGAAAGGCCACAAGTTTCTAGTCTAAAGCAGCTAAAATCCAGACAGTCATTCAAGAACTTCAGCAACTGCTTTTGAAGTGCCCCCTTTAGGGCAGTGTGAGCAAGGCAGGAGCTCCCAGCACAGCCCCCTTACCGGCACAGAGGTAGAGGCTGCGGTGCTGCTGACCACAGCTGGCTTTAGGGACGAGGTCAGCAGCTTGGCCACCCCCTGGGTGCCCCCGCTGGAATCTCCGTTGGAGCCCCCAGGAGGTGCCACCAGGGTGAGCTTCTGGGAAACGGGAGTTTTCTTCACCGAGGAGCCCGAGGCCGGGCGGCTGGAGGCCGAGCCTGGGGAAGGGGCTGGAACACTGGGGAGCAAAGTCCCAGAGGAGCTGCCCTGGTTGGCAGAAGCTCCAGAGGAGGAGCTGCTGGAAGAAGCCCCGTGCTTGGAGAGGGATCCAGCGACAAAAGGCGATTTGTAAGATTGTCCTGAAGAGCCAGAGCCACTCGAGTGCTTCCCGGCATAGCTGAGAGATGATGAGGACAAGCCTTGGCTCTTGTGGGAGCTGCTGGAGTTTTGGGTGCTGCTTGGGGACGTGGAGGAATGGAAGCTCTGAGCTTTGGTTGATGACTTGACCTGCTGAAGGAGGGAGCGCTGGGGCAGAGGGGTGGAGGACTTGGGGTTCTGCAGTTTGACAAAGGGAGCTGGGGAGGTGAAGGTTTTCTGGAGCTGAGCACCAGGGTGGAACACCTTCACCTGAGAGCCCGCCACCGGCGCCGAGGCCGGGGGCCCATGGCCTGGCCTGACCAGGCTGTGGTGCTTCTGTTTAGCCTGGTGGGCATCAGGAAGGATTTTGCTGGGGGAGGCTTGGCAGGAATGCTCTTTGTAATTTGAGTTCTCTGTCTTCTTGTCTTGAGAAGACTGGCCCAACGCCAGGGCCTGCTCAGCTAGGAAGTTTAGAGGAGACTGGAGGGAAGCAGAGGAAGATGTAGGGGAAGGGTTGGGCTTTGGAAATGTCCTCTTCTCCTCTGAGGATGCAAGAGTTGGGATTTTCTCTGGTGGAGCTTTTGGAGCTGCAGGAAGAGTAAAGTCAGGGCTTGCTGCTGCCCTGCTGTTTAGCACAGCCAGTTCCTTGGACACTGCTTCCAGGGAGGAGGTGGGGTTGTGAATCAAGTCCTCATCCAAGGAGTCATCCTTGAAGGTGGCAGGAGTGGCAGTGCTGCTGGCAGCTTGGGCTGTCCCGAGGGACAAGAGTTCCCTGGTTTGGGCACTGATGCCCAGGGCTCCTCCCTGGGACTCTGAAGACATTGCCAAGGTGCTGCTCGAGTGCAGGGAAGGGACAGACACCGACAGCTTCTTGTCTGGCTTGCAGGAAGAGTCCTGGAACAACATCACAGAAGAAGGCACAGTCAGAAGAGAGACAGGGTTTACTACTGAATAAGGGAGGGAAGGTTCACAATTTGGGGATAAAAGGCAAGATACACATATTTTGTGCCCATGAGCCCCCACTTCCCTCCCAACTGCCACTGCCATCATTTTTAGCTGCTGCTCCAGTTGTTTTTTCCAAGCCAAATACTGAGCAGAGCCATTTCACAGTAGCTGATGTACAAAGTTCAAATACAGGGTTCAGGATGGCAGCCACCTGACTTTTGGCACATACCAACCATGAGAATCAGAAAACAGAACTCACCTTTACTTTCACCTTAGTAGGAACTGTAACTTTCTTCTTCGCCCTGTTTGGAGGAAGACAAGAGAAACATGGCTCAGTGAGTGCCCCCAGGGAATGAGCCAGCTAGGGAGCACATCTGGGCATGTTAGTGATGATCCATTGAGTCTTTGCAGGGAACAGAGGCAGCATCTCAGGTTGCTAGGATTCAAAACCACATGACATTTGCTTGCTGCTCTTGGAAGCCTCAACTCGCACACAGGGAGAGGAGCAGAGTCTTGGAATGGCAGCAGAGCAGTGAAACACCCACACACACCCTGCATCAGCTGCAGGACCCCACACACACACANACTTTCACCTTAGTAGGAACTGTAACTTTCTTCTTCGCCCTGTTTGGAGGAAGACAAGAGAAACATGGCTCAGTGAGTGCCCCCAGGGAATGAGCCAGCTAGGGAGCACATCTGGGCATGTTAGTGATGATCCATTGAGTCTTTGCAGGGAACAGAGGCAGCATCTCAGGTTGCTAGGATTCAAAACCACATGACATTTGCTTGCTGCTCTTGGAAGCCTCAACTCGCACACAGGGAGAGGAGCAGAGTCTTGGAATGGCAGCAGAGCAGTGAAACACCCACACACACCCTGCATCAGCTGCAGGACCCCACACACACACCCTGCATCAGCTGCAGGACCGCACTGCTGCCCTCCTATAGCAATGCCCAGAGACAAACTGGCACAGAGACGGTTCTGCAGAAGTTACACTGTTCTTCTGGGTTCCCAGAAGAAGCCAAGGATGGAAAAGCATCTGCCAAACTCCCAGAGAACAGATCTGGTCTGATGCAATCTCTGGTACAAGACATCCCTGAGCTGCTGGGTGGTGTGGCTGAGGGAAGGATGACTCTACACCCTATTGCACTTCCCCTCACTCATCCAGTGCCAAGAACAGGACTGTCTGCCAAACTGACACCAGCTTAAATCCATGTCCTCATCTATTATCAGCCACCAGCAAGATCCATGAGACCCTTTGGATTAAAGGCCCTGCTCAGTTGGATTCTGATGGCTCTTGGTTTGCCACCCACCAGCCTGTTGCACCTACCTTCACTAGTCTGAGCTCATTGTGACCATCCTGGAACTAGGCAACAAGAAAGAGGGAATCCACAATCCAGCAAGGGCCAGCTGAACAGGCTGCAGTAATCACACTCCACTTTACCTCCCTGAGCCTCCCAGGCCCAGCACAGAGGCCTGACTTCAGGCTGTTGAACTGGGTCAACCTGGCTTTAAAGTTCTTATTTTTGAGCTTACTGAAGGCTAAAGCACCTCAGGAAAGTGTCGGGAGATGTCACACACAAACAGCTGCTCTCCCTAGACCTCCCCAAAGGAAGCAGCACTGATCGATGTGGGGGGAGCCAAGCAAGCTCAGGTGCTGCTGCATGATCCCCCCAGGCCCCAGGGAATGGAGAGCACCAGTTTTCACTCCAGAGGAATGCTGTGATACTCACAGGACTGATGTGAGGTGTCCGTGTACACGCCTGCTCTCCTTAAACAGTGTCCTAAGAAGGGAAGAGAGCAATGAGAAGTGATATCCAGCAAGACCCAGTAGAGCAGCTGGGATCACTGGAGACAGAGCTGCACAGTACAGCAGGGGACTTAGTGAAACTGAAACCACAGAGAGCAAACCAATATTCAGCCCTTTTCCAGGAAGATCATCCTGAGCTGCCCCACACAATTGTCTCTCTGGGGAGCAATGCCTGTAGGCACTGGAAGGGCCATGAAGGCAGTGGTTGGACAATGCCTAAGGAAAAAGCTCTGCCAGCTTAAAAAGCCAACTGCAGAGGCAGGATCATCACTCAGGGCCTTCCTGCTGCCAGAGATCATCCAAGAGCTCTTCAGCTTCCACAGAGAAAGCTCCCTTCCCGTGCCTCTCACACAGCAATGAAGGAGAGAAGGGTCTGTGCTGCCTTTGTGTCCTCAGCCAAGAGCTGAGGTGACTCTGTACATCACAACCTTTTCTGGAAGGACTGACTGAGCACAGCCAATAGACTGAGCTTCATCCAAAGCCCTGCACTACTGAGGGTAAAACAGTCTCTACAAACACTCTCTGACCCAGACCAGCTACCACTCAGCTGCCCTCCTACATGTCAGGGAGGAGTTATAAACATCCCTTCAGTACTGGCACATGGAATGTGATTCCTGGATGGACAAAACAGACTTGTCATCATTTGTCTCTTAAAAAGCAAGCTTATGTTAACCTAACATTCTGTTAATCATCTCTTAGTGTTAATGGAGGAAACAGACTCATGGCAGGGCCTCCCTAACTCATCCATTAAATTGCTGCTCTGTCCACCTTCAAGTTCCTCTTACAGTTGAACTTCTGAGATCATGAGGACAGTGAATCAAGCTAACTTATCCATTAAATTGTTACAGTTTTTCTGGAGCCACCAATCCCTCCCCGTGGCTGTCACTCTACCTTGTGTCTTTAAACCACCAAGTCAGACAATATTTTGAGTTGGATGGGATCCAGAAAGATCAAGCCCAATTCGAAGTTCCAGCAGGAAAAACCATTGTCCTTGAGCTATTGGAAAGCAACCAAGAAATTCACTTTCATTAAGGCATTACTTACTGTACTTAATTCCACAGGAAGTGCCTTCTATACTTGGGTGAACACCTGAGTGCCCAACTACAGTTTCACCATCAAACTTGAAGATTTTAATTTCCTTTTTGTGAAAGAAAAGTTTCTAAAAGTTGGCAAGCTGAGCCTTTCAGGCTGGGTATATCTTCATGAACCAAGCAGGAATCTTCCTCCACTTCCTAATGCCATCTTTCAGCTCCTGCACCACCACACTACAACCATGCTCAGCACTGAGCTTCCTGTGCACATGCAGCTGCAACAAACAGCCACGGACTTTTCCAAGTGGATCTGTGATGTGCCACTCATACTTACTGCTCTTAGGGACTGCTACCTACATCTTCCTTTATCCCCCAACACCCAGAAAGCAAATTCAGCAGAGAAGACAGCATGGCCCAGCTCATGAAATGCAAAGAGATGGATCAAGGAACAGCCTGGGTTGGAAAGAACCTGAAAGACTCCAGAAGTAAGATTGCAGAGTTGTTCTTTCTTTCAAAGTACTGAGCAAAACAAAGCAGGCCAGAAGGTGATGACAGTCCCAGCAGAGAGACTCTGCCATTTGTGTGGCTCTCTGCCACTGCCAGCTCAAGGGCAGGGATGATGGAGAGTGGGAAAGAGCAGGAAACAGCAGTGAGGGTACAGAAACCACACCAAACCTACTGACTCTAATAAGCCTCTAAAACTTTTCTACTTTGCCTTCTTCAGGGAATACTCCAGAGAAGACTTCCCAAAGTGTCTGAAAAATGTATCCTTTGTGATTATAAAGTGATCTTTTGTAATACAGAGCCAAGAAAGCACAGACTGGCCAGTGGGCCTGACCTCAGTGCCAGTTCTACCTGCCAGTGGCACCTGTGTGACATCAACACAGCACCAAGGCTACTCAGCACTGCCATTCACAGTCCTGGCTGCACTCAGGAATTTGTGAAAAGGGACAGAGGGAGGAGGGAGAATATGCTGGAGGGCAGGGCTGCCATTCACAGGGCCCTTCCCAAGCTGGAGAAAGGGACCAACACAAACCTTGTGAAGCTCAGTGAAATCCAGCACCAAGTCCTGCAGCTGGGATGGAACAACCCTGGGCAGCAGACCTGCAGGAAAGAGCCTGGGGGTCCTGGGGGGCAAGCTGAAGGGAAGCCACTGCTGCAGAGGTGTCCTTTGAGAGCAAACTATCCCCTGCTCAGCACCTGGGAGGACACATCTGGACAAAGATCCACTTTCTGGGTCCCCACAGTACAAGAGATGCCAACAAACTGGAGACATCCTGAGGGACAGGGACACATGGCAGCCAAGGAGAGGTGGAGAGAACTAGGTTTGCTCAGCCTGAAAAGGGAAAGACCCAGAAGGAGTCTAATGGCAGTTCTCCACTATCTAAAGAGTGGTGGGGACAGGAACAAGATGGAACCAGACCTTTCTCAAAGGTGCACAGTAAAAAACAAAAGCAGGGAATATTCAGTTCAGTGGAGCAAGGGGAATTCTTATCAGAAATAAGGAGAAAAGATTTCATGAAGAGTGATCAAGTACCAGAACAGGAGCCCAGAGATGCTGTGGTAATCTTCATCCTTGGGAACTTCCAAAATTCCACATGCCAAAGCTCTGAGCATTCTGAAGCAGCCATTCCCTGAGCAAGGGCAGGACTAACGACCTTCCCAGGTCCCTTGGGACAAGGATTTCCTTGAGTCTTGCTCACCTGGCCTGCATCCAGCCTTTTGGCCAAAGGGGCTTCACCTCTCCTTCTAGGAAGGTCTTCACATAATCCTCTAGAGAATGAGCCTTATTCTTGTCAAGATCATAACCATCCAACTTAATCTTCACCAAGTGGCAAAGCAGCTCCCTGAGGAACAGGAAGATTTTAGATAAATTTATGCAGATTGACCTTTCCCACTTGGAGATCATTCTCTTTATCCAGGCTGGATAAATACACCAAGACACACCTGGCTCTTGCTAATACAACCCTGCACTGCCTCTTCAGGAAAGGGGAAGGGAAAGGCACATTCCTTGCTCTGTGTGTGCACACACATGGATGCACCAGGGAGAAAAGTCGTTAGCTCTTCCCAGTGAAATCTCCTGGATCAGCTGAGGTAGCAAACCAGTGCCAGAGCCACAGGCACCAGTAACAACCACAGAACTGAACCTCTCAGCAAGAGAAGGCAGGAAGCAAAGCTGGCTATGTCCTACATGGATCAGCAGCACAAACAAATCAGTTTATTCCAGAATAAGAAGAAAAACACAGCAGTACTGATTTTCCTTTTACCCTTTGTCACTCTCCTCTGTTCTCAGCACTCCCTTCTCTCTCGACCCCCCAGGTGCCAAGGGCAGCAAAACCCAACAGCTTCAACTGCTTCCACAACAGAACCTGGGCATGTCAAGAATCTGGGCTGTAGGATGTCAGCAATTCAGCTGAATCCCTTCTGTTCCCAAAGATCTGACTCTCTCTTTTGGACTCTGCACAGAGGCTTCTCAGCACTTCTCTCAGGGCTAGCCTGGGCCTGAAATCAGTTTCAGGGTGAGATGTGATAAATGCAGTAGTGGCTTCCATAAACAGCAGCATGTGCCACGAACCTCCAAGCTGACTGTTCCTACAGGAGATCAGCACTGCTCTGTAAACAAGACACAGACAACAAAATGCTTCACTGCCAACTGCAAAGAGTAAGACAGGTCATGAGTCTGCTTAATATCTGAATTATTCAAACCTGATTTCATCATTCCACTGGAATTTCTTCCGCGGGCCCGCTACACGCTTCCCTCCCTTGTCTTCATCCTCATCATCATCGGAACAAACTCGCTGTTCTTTGTCTTTTTCCTCTTCCAGCATCCTAAAATGGAGACAGAAAATGTGGAACTGATCATCCTGCAGGTTCAAGGGGATGATAAGTATCTCTGAATGGCACTGGACAGAGGTCTCAATATCAGCAATCTCTTAGGGTGCAAGCTGAGCTATGGGCTCAAGGTTAAGAAACCTCCCAATATTTTGTAATAGAGATGATGGAACTAATCCAACCTGGCTGTTCCCAGGCTGCCATTTTCCTAAGGACACGCCTGCACATGCAAAACCCTTCAGCCAAGCTCTGGTCCCATCAGTGCTGCTGCAGCTGGCAGCACAGACAGCACAAAGAACACACACAGCTTAATTAGGCCAATCAATTCCCATCAGCAAATTTAGCCTATGGAACAAAAAGAGGTGGCAAAATTTGAGAGCAGCCTCCAGGCCTCAGGGAGCCTGCTGGGAAAAGCTACAGATGGGGAATGAGCAACCAAGGAGCTTACTTGGCAAACTTGGCCTGAGTATGGGCTTGGCATTCCTCCTGGTACTTGGCCACCTGCTCTGGCATGGCCCTTCCAATGGCTTCCTTCAGCTTCTGCAGAGGCTCCTTCAGTCGGCCACCCTGGAGTGAGACAGAACAGCCTGACAATAAAATCCCCACCCCCAGTGCCGGGCTGGTGCCCCATGGAGGACACAGCCTCTTTGGGGACAACAACCACGTTGTGCCCAGCAGGGCTAGCACACACAGGCCTGTGCTGGCCACTTCCCTCACCTGCTCATAGAGGTAAAGCCTGCGGGCTCGCTTCAGCAGCGTGTCCTTGCTGCAGGGGAAGAAGGCGGCCAGGTGAGCGTAGACCCCCGAGCGCACCTGGCTGCTCAGCTCCCGCGTCTGCAGCTCGATGCTGCGGGGAAAACACAGCGTTAGCTGGGACTCCTGAGAAGCAGGGCCAGCCTGAGGGGAGCTGCAGGCAGGGACAGAGCGACAAAGGACAAGGCAAACTGTGGGAAGGTTCTTGGGATTCTAGAATCAACAGATTTTATCCCAAGCTATGCTTTGAATCTGGTCTGGGAGTAGCTGGAGAAGGAAGAAATGCGAGTCAGCAATCTCATCTGTTCTGCAGCTCTCCCTGGCAGCTGCATGCAGGAGAGTAAGGCAATGGTTATGTCAGATGCTGTGGCAGTGGAATTCATGACAATAAAAAAATCAAACTTTATCCCTTGGGTTTCAACTTCCAAGTGAGTAGATGAGAGATCACTGTATGCCAAACCCATCTACACAATTAAACAGAAATTAGGAACCTGGTTTTTTAAAGTGTAAAAACTGTCAGGTGATTCATCATCACCATCATCAAAGTCACAGAATGCTTTGAATTGGAAGGACCTTAAATCCCATCCCATTCCACCCCCTGCCATGGTCAGGGACACCTTCCACTGTCCCAGGCTGCTCCAAGCCCTGTCCAACCTGGCCTTGGGCACTGCCAGGGATCCAGGGGCAGCCACAGCTTCTCTGGGCACCCTGTGCCAGGGCCTGCCCACCCTCCCAGGGAACAATTCCTTCCCAATATCCCATCCAGCCCTGCCCTCTGGCAGTGGAAGCCATTCCCTGTGTCCTGTCCCTCCATCCCTTGTCCCCAGTCCCTCTCCAGCTCTCCTGGAGCCCCTTCAGGCCCTGGCAGGGGCTCTGAGGTGTCCCTGGAGCCTTCTCTTCTCCAGGTGAGCACCCCCAGCTCTCCCAGCCTGGCTCCAGAGCAGGGGGGCTCCAGCCCCTGGAGCATCTCCATGAGCTCCCCTGGACTCTTTCCAGCAGCTCCACATCCTGCTGGTGTTGGACCCAGATCTGGAGACAGCTCTGCAAGTGGGGTCTCACCTGAGGGGGCAGAATCCCCCCTTCCCTTCTGCAGGCTCAGCCCAGCACATGGGGGGTTCTGGGTGTGCACAGAGGGGAGCATGTCCAGCCTCTCACCCACCAACACCCCACATCCTTCTCCCAAGGCTGCTCACAGTGAGTTCTTCTCCCAGTCTATATTCACCTCTGGGGTTGCCCTGATACAAATTGTACAGCAAAATTCTACAAATCTGTCTAAATCTCCCCTGAATGAGGCTGAAGTGATCAGTTTGACACCAGACAAGGACTGTTTGTGCAGCCAGCACTGGAATGCTGGAAGGTGCTAATCAGCCCTGGAAATGAGAGGGAAACATAGTCCCAAACCTCCCCTTGGCAGTTCCTTGCGAGTGCCTGGATAAACCTTAATGAAATTAAAGCCTGGGTGTCAGTACTATTGCACTGATCACAAAGCCCTGTGCATTCATCAGCCCTCTCCAGGCTCTGGCAGAAGAATGAAGCCATTATCTGCAGCTGCCTGAGCAACACTGGCACTCTGTAATTTGGGGCCTCAAAACAGAGAGCAGGAATGGAATTCCTCCAGTTTTCCCAGAGAACCAGTTGAACACAGCAGCCTTATCCCAGTTATAAACAATTCTACATAACATGTAAGTTAAGTAGCAAAAACATGCCTGACATCTCTCACAGGGAGAGATTTACTGGTATCAAGCTAAACTCACAGGTTAAGTGACCAAATTTAGGCACATAAATATCAGACAGCATCTTGAGAACAGGAGGCCTGGATATATCCCCTCCAACATTCTCCTACCTCATCATACTTCAACTGAAAACCATTTCTAGGAGACTTCCATGCTATTCTGGACATGTTCTGCCTGGAAGACCTGTACAAGGACAACTCCACAATTCCTGCTGAACCTGCTCCTGAATTTATCAAAAATGCTCTGCCTAATGCTCTCCTTTCCCACACCTCTCTGCTGGCAGCACTTACTCCAGTATGATGTTGTTGATGTCCTGAGTGAAGAATCTCTGCTTGCCTTCTCCCTCGGCAGCTCTGGCAGCCTGGAAGTCAAGAAATAACACAAACCATCAGCAGTTCACAGCTGGCACAAGCAACCAAGAGTCTTCAAAACCACCACAGAACTACTGCAAAACAAGGCACATTTTTATTACATAAACTCTGTCACAGCAGAAGTGGGGTGGTGCCCTGTCCTCTCACACCTGCCCAGTTCAAGTCCAACCCTGCCTGAGCTGGAAACACCATGTCCTGCACACCTGCTGACCTTCCCAGTCTGGATTCTCCTCTTCAGATGCACTGGAGTTACCACTCTGGAGTGAAGATTCCTCTGTTTTGTGGGACAGAGGAGGTGGCTTGGTGGCTTCTTTGGCAAACTTGCCATGGGGGATAACAACAGCTTCAGGGCATGGTTTTAACTTCTCTAAGTTAAGACTAAGGAATATGAGCACAGAGCTTGTCCCTGGACCAGGAAAGCTCATCCTAATCACATCTGAGGAAGGCTGAGGAGACATCACCAGGTTTTCCAGATCAATCTGGAAACTAAGCCAAGACTCCAACAGAGAAGAGTCACAGCCACAGGGGATGTGTTATTCCCAGTCAACACCATGGAAACAAAAAAAAATCCTGTTCAGGAAGCTTCCTGAGCTATGACTGCAGCTCACAAAGCGCTGCCCAAAAACATCACACCCATGAAAAATATGTCCAGCAGGAAAATAATTCCAAGAGATCAATGAGATAGTAGCAAATTGCCAAGAGCTTTCAGTTTTTCCTGAGTGGGGACATAAACAAAACTGGGAATCGGCACAAGGCACCACAATGAGTTAGTGATTCCTTGCTCTGGAAAGGAGATCAGGAGAGGATTTTGAAATCCCATGATTTACCACTCCAAAGTTGAGGCAGGCAAGCAATTAATTTATACCCAGAGGGTGAACATTCCTCCCTGCCAGCAGCAGATGATATCATAGGAGAAGGCTCAATGCTAAGGAGAATCCTCAACAGGAAAAGTACTTAGGAAGGAGAGGGTTAAAGTCAAATCAGTTCAAGTAGGAGAAGAAATGCCTGGAGGCTCCATTTAACTCAGGAGATGCTCCCACCTCTAGGATGAAGAGACTTGGCTCCCAGCACCTCTTAATTCCCACCTGAGTTCATGTCCCAAAGTCCCAACTGAGCCACAGGTTTCAGTTTGTTTCTTTTCTTAACATCCACAATCCAGCAACAAGAAACACAGCAGTAAGAAAATCTAAGCAGGAAAATCAGTGGGGACTCTGCTATTAAACTGTTTCACAACACCAGAACAATTAACCTGATATCACAGAACTTCCAAAATAGTCTCCTTTAACTCAGATAGAGTCAGAAACACCTATTTTGGTGCTTTCTGAAACAGAAACATCCACCAAGAGCCCATTATTTTTATCAGCTGTGGCAATACTTGCTTCAGTTCCTCCTTCCCTCCCATCTGCTCTCCCCCACTGCACAACTCAGCAGAACAGCTCTCTAAGAGCAGCTTATCTTCAGTAACAGGAGTTACTCAGCATCTTTTACTTAAGTAAGAGGTACTCTAAACTGAAGTGCCCCAGGAGGCAGAACCACCACAGAGCTCCAAGGGCATGCTTATGACTTAAAATCAATGTTTAAAACCACACCAGCAGCAGGAACAAAATCTCCCAGCACTTGTTGACAGGCTGATGGTGACAGCCCTCACACCTTAAGGCTGAAAGCCCACTTTGACATGCCAGGAAGGGATCCCTGACCAGCACTAAATGTTTTCTTTCTCCAAAACAGACTGGAGTTTCCCAGAGCACACCACATTTTGGAGAAGATGGGTGAGTCCCCCAGGAGTCCAGCTGCAGGAGAAAACACACAGGATGATCCTTCCAGACATTAATATATTCCACTCCTTACACAGTATCCCAACAACGAGATACTAAAAATGGCAAAAGCATTCAAATTGCCAAATTGCTGCAGTTCCAGTGGTACCCAAGCTTCAGCAAAGGATCTGCCTGTGACATGGAAATGGTTCTAGCAAATCCTCAAGCCCCACCTACAGGGCTTTCCAGGCCTTCTCCCAGTGCAGAACAGTGGCAATGCTTTCCAGCTGCACACTTTTCACACAGAGCACTGTGCAGCCCTTCACTGTCCTGACCAGCACAGCACATTAAAAATATTATGGTGGAATTTGTCCTCATCATGATTTAACCCCAGCCTGCAACACGGCCCCACACAGTTGCATGCTCCCCCATCCAGGCAAGATGGGGCAGGAAACCACAAGGGTAAAAGTGAGGAAACTCATGGGCTGAGATAAGGCAATGTAACGGGGAAAGCAAAAGCCATCCAAGCAAAGCAAAACAAGGAATTCATTCCCCACTTCCCATGGACAGACAGGTGTTCAGCCATCCCCAGGACAGCAGAGCTCCATCACATGTAACATGTTGTTCCTTGCAAAAACAATTGTTATCACTCCAAACATTTCCCTCTTCCTTCTTCTTCCCCCAGCTTTATATGCTGAGCATGGTCTGGCATATTCCTGTTGGGATCAGCTGTCCTGGCTGTGTCCCCTCCCAGCTCCTCATGCCCCCAGGCCCACACTGGCAGTGTGGGGTGAGGAGCAGCAAAGGCCTTGGCACTGAGTGAGCACTCCCTGCTCAGCAATAACAAAAACATCCCTGGGTTATCAGCTCTCTTTACAGCACAATTCAAAACAGCCCCAAAACAGCCACTGTGGGGAAAATTACCTCTATCCCAGCCCAAACCAGCCCTCCAGCCTCAGTAATTCATATTCCAGATCATTCATGTCAAACTGACTTTGGAAATTACTTCTTGCATCAGGTGCATACTTTGCCAAGAGGGGTAAAGAAGGAGTCCTGATCAGGTGTGATCTCTAGTGTTCCATTCAGCAGCCAACAAGGTCAAGCACTTGGACATTCATCTGGGCCTTCAAGAAAATGACTTAGACGAAACCAGGTGACACAAAGGTGTGATCCCAGGGGATCTGAGAAACTCCCCCACTGGGATGTGCTCTGTCCCTGGGTGCTACCAGCCACAGCCAGCAGAGCTGTACCCCTCCAGTACCCAGTAGCCCCATGCCCCCAGGAGCCAGTTCCAGTACCTGAGCCAGTTCCTTGATCCGTTTCTCCAGGGGGGCTGGCAGCCCTTCTGGGAGGGATGGTGGCTGCTTGAACTCCTGCTCCAAGCCTGTGCCACCAGGGTCACTGCCATCCTCCGCCTCAGGGCAGGGACTGCCCTCTGGGGACTCGCTCAGGAGCCTCTCCAGGTCCAGCTCGCTCAGGGAGTCCATGGCTGTGGCTGCCTGGAGCAGGTCACTGTCACTGGCGTGGCCAAAGAGCGAGAGCAGAGGGTCGGCCATGGCCTCTGCCTCCCTTGGGGCTGCAGGGTCTGCTGGGCAAGGAGTCACCACTTTCTGCTCTTCATCTTTTTTCTTCTGAGCATCCTTCTCCTTCTGAAACTTCTTCAGCATCTCCTTGACACTGAGAGCTCCAGAGTATTTCTTCTTCTTCTTCTCTTTGCTTGCATTTAATGCTGTGAAGCTGTAAACAAAGCCAAAAGAAAAGGGAACTGAATACAAGATCAAAGAGCAGAGAGGGTCCCTTCTCCCCCAGTTCACTTCAGGCACAATTCCCTGGAAAGTCTTAGCCCCTCAACCAATTACACCAGAAAAAGTATTTTACAGCTTCTAAAAGTCTTAATGTTCTGGCTGCTCATCTCAGCTCAGAGAAGGCTGTCCTGACTCATTGCAGAGAGGTGCTGAGGTTTAAACCACCTCCACAGAGCTCTGCTTCCATTTAGCTACATGGTATTATTGTTATTCCAGCAAGGATGGTTGGGAACTGAGGCAGGACAGAGTTAGTGTGAAGCTTTTTGCTGTGTTAAAACCAGGAGAGCAAATTCCTTTCCTTGCTCACTTTGAAGGAATCATACACTGGTGATATCACGTCAGACACATGGGTTGCTGTTGCCCAAAAGCAGATCCATGCAGGAAAAGATAAATTACAAAGAACAGTTAAAGGAAAAAACTTAGGAAATGAGTGAAAAGCAACAGATATAGATACTGAAAGAGAAAGGCCAGGCAGGCCAAAGCAAGGGCAGAGCTACAGCACAAGATGACTCAGAACAAAAAGAAAAACCAGTCCATTTTACAGCCCAAAAGCTATAAAAGAGCTGAGCACTCATCCAAGAAATACTTTGGGCAGGAGTACAAAGGACTGCCCAGAGAGAGCAGTAACACAGCCTGCCTTGTAACCTCTCCCTCCCTGCCAGCTCGACTCGTACAGCCCCGAGCCCAAGCCCTTCCCACCTGCCTTTCCTCCCACAGCTCCATCCCAACACTTGTTATCTTTCTCTCTACTCTCCATATCTGTTCCCACTGTCAGTGCCTACAAAAACACCACTCCTGCAGCCAGCTGTGCCCCCTCTGCTCACACACTGTTGCTGTGGAGCTGTGCTCCTTCCCTGATCATCTCCTGCCTTTCTTTCCCACTTTGGAAGCAACAGGGGTTTTCCTGCTGGTGTTTGCAATGTGCATTCGAGCCACCCCACACTGCAAGAGGTTCCTACTGCAGCCACCTAGAACCCTGAAACAAGGTGCTGAGCAACAAAAATTCCCTCCTCCCCTCCTTACCCAGCTTTTGGAAACTTGGACTTCTTCGATTTCTTTTCCTTGTCATAAGAATCATCCTTCTTCTTCTTCTTTATTTTTTCACCCCCATCTTTCAACTTCCGCTTCTGCAGAGGGTTAAAAACAAGTCACAACCAAAGAGTTTCCCACAACATTACCAGCACTCCCAGAGCCACTCTGGGACCTCTCCCAGGAATGTGAAAACACAGGACTCATTAACCCAACTCCCCCACATCCCTCACCATGGCTCTGGAACATGTTGCCTTCACCATTTGACAGCACCCCCATAATGCTGTGACTTCCAGGGTGACAGGGAGCTGCTGTCACCTCTGCTCTGGGAACCAGGTAACCCCACCAGAGTCTTATCCATGCCAGACATGCTTCATTTTACTAAGAAATTTTAGGATACAATGGGATTTCAAGTGCTTATCCCTATTCTGTCCACACCAAGTCACAAATCTTTTCCACTCTGGATGTTAACACACTTTCATGCAGCAAGCTTTGAGCTGTAACAGAGGGAATAATTGAGAAAGCTTTCTTGTTGACCTTGGGACACTTCTTCTTCTTCTCTTTGACATAGTCATCCTCAGACTCAGAGGCCTGCCGGAACTGCAGCGTTCCTGAGTTGATGTAAAATCCTCCATACTTCGTGGTGAGAGAGGCAGGAACCAGCTCATCATACTGGAAATAACAGAGAACAGTTCATTGGCACTGGGAGCTTGGTTTCTTCATTCCATAGCTCAGCTGCTTGGAAGAGGCAGTGGGATTCAAGGATTCACAAAATATACTGAGTTGGAAGGGACACATCAGGATTGAGTCCAGCTCCTGGCCCTGCACAGACACCCCAACAATCCCAACCTGTGCATCCCTGAGAGCATTGTCCAAATGCTTTCTGAGCTCACACAGGCTTGGTGCTGTGGCTACTCTCCTGAAAAAGTTATTCTAGTGCCTGACCATGCCCTGAGGGAAGAACCCTTTCCTGATATCCCACCTAAAGCTCCCTGACTCAGCTCCAGCCATTTCCTCAAGTCCTGTCCCTGGGCACAAGACTGAGGAGATTGTGCTCCCCCAAGAGCACACTGGAATGCCTACCAGCATCTCCTGCCCTGCAGCTGCCCCAGGAGCTCTGATTCCCTGGCCCTGGCACCCTCCTGGCTCACTCCCAGTCCAGGTTCAGCCTCCCAGGCCACCTTTAGCCACTCTCACACCCCCAGCACTCACAGCTTCCGAGTTGTCGATGAAGGAGTCGGACTCATCATAGCCATACCCCATATCAATCAAATCCTGAATCCGGTCCTTCCTGCGCCTCTTGCCACCCTGAACAAGGAAACAGGGACACTGTGATCACTTTTCTTTCCCAGTACCACAGAGATACCCTGACACAGGACAGCAACGCTGGCTCCAGAACAGAAAAGCTACAGAACCAAACCAGGGCTGGCTCCCATCACACTGTACTCCCAGGGTGTGGTAAATCCATACAGAAACAAAATAGTGCAGCCAAATGAAAAACTGACAGCCAGACTCCACACTGAACTGGGTCTGCATCCCTTCAACATTCCTGCCAGGGCTCTCTTCCATAGGGCTTGCTCTTCCCTAAGTGCTCCAGTGGGTACAGACTCAGTACCACAGACATCAAACACACACAGAGTGTGTCAGGGTGACCCATGGGCCAAATCTGTATCACAAAACAACACACAACTTGCTACCCCCAAGTGCCAAAGAGTATAAAAACCACAGTGTGGTTTTATTGCCAACCACAGAAATAATGCAAAAAGAAGAACAGAAAGGAACAGGTAAGACAGATCCATGCAGCAGTGTCCTGAGGGCAGTGGACTCATCACAGCCCCATGCTCAGGGACTTGGCACATTCCATCCTGCCACAGCAACAAGGCCTAGAAATTAATTTTTGCTTAAGGAAATTCAATGTTATCAATCACAGTAAGTGATTTGCCACTCACTTTAGTTCATGTCATTTGCTTTAATCAGACTCATCTGATTGAAGAATGAATCTGAACTATTTTTGCCCTGAGACAGAAAAAGAACATAAAAACCAGCAAGTGGCAGCCAGGATAAAGGACTGGGGGAGAACGGGAACTCGAGAGTCAGTGAGCATTAAAAGCACTGCCTGAGAGCTGGACAGCATTGCCCAGCCCAAAGAATAACACAATTTAAAGAAGAAACACTTACGTATTTTTCTTCAAACTTCCTAGCAAGAGCCTCCACTTTATGCCTTTCCTTTTCCTCATCATTGAAGGGATCAGCTGGGTCTTTCTTCTGTAGAAACAAAAGGGTTAAAACCATGCCAGTCAATCCAGCCACACTGCCAGCAAAACCCCATTAATTAAACCCATCCTGACTGGAGCAGCTGGGCACAAGCTCAGATAAATCAACCTTTAGGACAGTGATGATCAACAAATTCATCAGAGACATGGACAGTGGGATCAGGGCACCCTCAGCATGTCTGCAGAAGCCACCCAGTTGTGTGGTGTGGTTGATACACCTGAGGGATGGGAGGTCACACAGAGGGAACTGGACAGGCTGAAGAGCTGGGACCATGGGAGCCTCACGAGGTTCAACAAAGCCAAATGCTGGTGCTGCACCTGGAACTGACAGGATCAATCCAGGCTGGGAGATGAAGGGATTTAAAGCAGCCCTGGGGGAAGGATTTGGGGTGTTGGTGGGTGACAACTGGACTTGAACCAGCCATGAGCACCCAGAAACCTCCCTGTGCTGGGCTGAGCCCCAGGGTGGGCAACAGGAGGGGGGGATTCTGCCTCTCTGTCCCCACCTGCAGAGCTGCCCCCAGCCCTGGGGCCCAGCACAGGAAGGACGTGGAGCTGCTGGAGAGTCTGGAGGAGCCCATGGAGATGCTGCAAGAGCTGGAGCCCCTCTGGAGCCAGGCTGGGAGAGCTGGGGGTGCTCACCTGGAGAAGAGAAGGCTCCAGGGACACCTCAGAGCCCCTTCCAGGGCCTAAAGGGGCTCCAGGAGAGCTGCAGAGGGACTGGGGACAAGGGATGGAGGGACAGGACACAGGGAATGGCTTCCCACTGCCAGAGGGAAGGGATGGATGGGATATCCTGGGAGGATGGGCAGGGCTGGCACAGGGTGCCCAGAGAAGCTGTGGCTGCCCCTGGATCCCTGGCAGTGCCCAAGGCCAGGCTGGACAGGGCTTGGAGCAGCCTGGGACAGTGGAAGGTGTCCCTGCCCGTGGCAGGGGTGGAATGGGATGGGCTTTAAGGCTGTTTCTAAGCCAGACTATGGTGGGATTCTGAGAGTGTCTCTGTGGTTTGGGTGCTCTCCCAGCTAGTTTTGTACCTGCCTCTGATTCTCCCAACCCTCAAAGAAAATGCCCCAAAAATCAAGTGGCATAAAACATAACAGTCCTGAAGGTAAACAGTAAAAGGAATAGCATCCAGTAAGTTTATTTTCATAGAGAAACACTCCTAATTTAAAGTTTAGATGCTACAAGAGTTTTCATTCATGTCTCCTTTGGTGCTCTTCGGAAAACAGCTCCTTATCATTGCCAGCCACCCAGGTACCAAAACTCACTTTAGATCCAGACATTCCAAACTAAACGAGCATCACATCCCACATCTGTCACCAGCACAACACCCTCCCAACACCAAATTCCAGCCAGGGCTGGAGTGACAAAGTGTGGCCGGACAACAAGAACCCTGGCCAGGGGTCAGCTCTCATGCCTGCAGGATGTCCACCCACCCCCCTCCCACCTTGCAGCACCTCACAGCAAACACAGACCCAACCCTCAAAACAGCAATGCTGAGACAGCCTTTGAGACCTTCAGCTACAACACAGGTTCCCATAGCCCCCAGGGACACTCACCTTGTCACCTGAAGAACTCCCTTTTACTTTCCCTCGACAGCTCTTGAGGAGATCTGGGTAGAAGAACTCCGGGCAGCGTTTGTGGTCGGGCTCGAAGAGGGTCAGGGTGATCCGCACGGCCGTGGCCGCCGGCTCCGCCTCCGGGGGCTGCTCTCCATCGTCCTTCCGAGACCTCTTCAGGAAGCTGCTGCTCAGCGGCCCGTGCAGAGTGGTGAACGAAACCCTGTGGGGCTCTGTCATGGCTATGGCCAAGTCTTACCAGGCCTCACGGCATCCTTCCCATTGCATTAGGAAAGATCTGTCGGGCAGCACTGATGGATTTCACCAAGGATAACTGAGGATGTTGGCAGTAGAACAAGTGCTTTGCTTTTGGAGTTTTCTCGGGAAGTGACAAAGGGCCGTGCTGTGAGCACTTGCTGCAATCATTAGAGAGAAGAAAGAAAGAAAGAAAGAAGTCAGTCCTTGTACCAGTCTTCCCTCCGACACTAGAAGCTCCCCGCTATCCCTCCAGTCCATTGTAGGTGTCTCTCCTCACACCACACAGCTCCATTTGTAAGGGCTGAAGGAAATTCAGCCGCTGGGGAAACAAAACGAGCCCGCCAGACTCGCTTTGACGCGGCCCAGGAGCCCTGGGCACAAACACCGGGCTGGGGCTGCACCTCCCGGGATGAGACTGCACCTCCCGAGATGGGACTGCACCTCCCGGGCCGGGGCTGCGCTCCGGCCGCCTGATCTCCCGCTGCACGGAGGCCTGGACACCACTGTCCCTGGGATAGCGGCCCTGGCGGGGGCTGAGCGGGTCTTGGGGGCTGAGCGGGACTCGGGAGCTGCGTGGGGCCCGGGGTGGCAGTGCCGCCGGAGGGAGCGCGGCCCGCGGGGCTGAGGGGAGGCCCAAGGCCGTGGTGCCGGGGCCGCGGGCCCGCCCGCCCTCACTCACTCACCACCGGCGGGACTCAAGCACCGCCGCCGCTCCGGGCCCGCTCCGGCCCCGCGCCCGCGTCACGTGGGCGGTGCTGCCCTCGCGCCGGGCCGCGCGCGCTGCGGCCAATCAGCGACCGCCCTAGCGGCCACGCCTCGCACCGTGACCAATCAGCGACCGCTCCAACGGCCACGCCTCGCGGGCACGGCTCGTGGACGGCTGCCCCTGACCACGTGATCGGGGCGGGGCAATCCCCGCCGCCGGCACCGCCCCGTCCCGGCGTCCCGCGCGCGGCGGCGGGAGGGGCGCCAAAATGGCGGCGGTCCCTGAGGGAGCGGCGGAGGTCCGGCAGGGAGTTCTCTGTAAGGCTGCCCGCGCCCTCTTCACTCACTGAGCAGCGTTTGGTAGAGTCTCCTAGGTATCAGTGGTGTGAAGCTCCAGGAAGCTGCGTTCGTCCTGCCCCTCGTGTCCCTTAAACATACTCAGGTTTCTTCCATAGAATGAAATGCAATTTAGGGAATGTGTGTAAAGATAAGGGGCAACACAGTAATATATCTAAACAGTCCCACTTCAGAGTCTGTTAAAATCCTGGAAGTTAGTTAGGAAGGTGCTGTGTGAAATCCAAGAAGTCCTCCCTGAACATGAGGAAGAATTTCTTTACACTGAGGGTGGCAAAGCACGGACCAGGTGCCCAGGGAGGGCGTGGAGTCTCCTGCTCTGGAGACGTTCCAAGCCCACCTGGACGCATTCCTGTGACAGCTGCTCCACGTGACCCTGCTCTGACAGGGAACTGAATGATCTCCAGAAGTCCTTTCCAACCCCAACTATTCTGGGATTTTTTGAGTCCTGCAGGAACAGAGCCTGCTGGTTCTGCTGCCATGAGCCTGTGGTGCTGCAGTAGCAGCCTGACTCCACTGAACATCACCCCAGCCACTGGTTTGGTGGGAAGCACAAGAGCCCTGCACAGGTATCCTGGTTTCAAAAAGACAGGTGTGTGCTAGGGAAGTGCAGGGCCTTCCCTCAACACAGAGCAAATAAATCCCTCCCTCTGAATTAGTATAATTTTGGAATTAAGGGGCTCTCAGGAAAAGATATGGGGAGCAGAGACAAGGGCACCTCTGCTGCCTTCACCTCCTCCAGCTCCAACACACAACTGCTGCAGCCAAAACCTCCCCTCCACTCTGCTGCCCAGGCTATTTTTGACAAGCACCTGCAGCCTCCTGCCTTCAAGGGCCCTAAGAGGAACAATAGACAGCTTCTACTTTTATTGTTACAGTTTAATACAGTCTTGGACAGAGGAGAAGCAGCAGGAACCAACATGCAAAGCAATTACGAGTCCCCAGGGGCTCGAGGCAGACCAGCCACAGCTCAGCTCCTGTACCTGCTCCCAGCAGTGCCTCTGGGGGCCCTTTCCCTGCAGCTCCTGCTCCGTTGTGCCCCAGAGCAGGACGAGGTCATGGCAGACACCAAATCTACACACACAGAGAGGAAAGGACTGGCCTGGGATTGTGTCTCAATGAGTCAGGTCTGTTACCTGACTGGAGTTCAGTGGGCTTTGACACTGGGAGGGCATCTTGAATCTCATCCATGTAGACAGGGAAAAGAGGGATCCTTCAGGAAGAGGCAATGGCAGGAGATGAAACTCAGGTATTTGGGCAGTTTTTCTGTGTCAGAGCTAGCAGCTCTTGGTGCCAACAGCTCTTCTCAATGCATCTAATAAACAACAAATGTGGCCTTCCTCCCACTCAGTTCATGCCTCTGTCTGCACCAGCATCTCCTCCTGCAGCCCTGCTGCAGCCAGACTCCAAGTTCAGCCAAGTGGACAAGGTCCAGGAACAAATAGGATCTGTCAAGTATTTAGAGCTGGACACAGGTGCCTGGCGAAGGCCCCAAGGCAGAGGAGCCTTGGCTGAGGCAGCCAGACAGCCCCACTCACTAGAGGGAGAGCTCCCAGCCCTGCCTTGCTCAGCCCCACCACCCTGGGGCCAGCACACAGCAGGAGGGGGGATGACTTTCCTCTGCCCCCCAAGAGCTACCCTCATTCCCCTGCACCTACAAAGGTGAGGATCCAGAGGGACAGGCTTTTAGGGCACAGCCAGACTCATCCTGCACACAGGATGCCCTGGGGATCTTGTTCTCTTAGTTTAACCATGTCCCTGTTCCATGGCAGGATTCCATGTCACTGTCCCTGTCTTTATGCTCTGGTGAGGCTGCACAGGGAGCTCAGACACAGCACAACTCTGAGGAGCTAGGTGGCCCAGGGACAGCTCACAGGTGGTGTCCAGCCCATTACAAACTGGTTTCCAGATACCCTTCCAGCAGGAAGGCTCCACTGCAAGCTCTCAGGAGGACAAGGAAGATCTTGGGCTCTACCCAAGAGCCAGAGCTCAGTGTCAGGACTCCACAGCCTGTGCTGTGCACAAGAGAGAACAAAATACTCCCCTAAGCCGTCCATCCTGAGCCCCAGATCCACAAATCCTTCCCTGCCTCCCTCTCCCCTTTCTCTTCCTGTGGCTGCCCCAGTGCTGCTGCTTCATATCAGTGACCATGGAGGGACAGTCTGGTGTCAGGTTGGGTCAGGGCCATGCAGCCCCAGAGAAGCAGAGCAGATCTGGAGGAGCTTCCCACTCCCAGCAGCCACAGCCCAGGAACCAGAGCCTCAGGGATTGTGCGTTTCACAGCATTTGGAGAATCTTCTTTCCATGGACTCACTCATCATGTGTAAAACTGGGTGAGCTTCTGCCAGCCCCAGCACACCAAGGGAGAGAGAATTGTCCCATCCTTCATTCCTTATCTTGGAATGAACTCCAAAATGAGAATTTGCTCCCTTATCCTACAGCAGACCAATTCTTTAAAAGCCTTTGGTGAAAAGCCTTCTAGAAATGCAGGTAAATTGTCAAGCCCATCACCATGTGACCAGCAGCAAGGAAAATGCATTCTCCTGTTCCAGGTAGGGATGAGAACACCCAGGAATGGGCCAAGAGCCCAAGTTTTACTTCAGTAAATCAGCTTGAGCTACTTGGGATTTAAGATGCTGCAGCAAACAGAGAAACAGTACCAACTACTTACTAGAGCAGAGAGAGAAAAGAAGAAATAGCTCCCCTTGGTGGGAGCTGAACCACAGAGTTCCACACACAGCCCAGCTCCCAGGACCCCCCAGGCAGAAGAGGAATCTCACAGAGTATCTGCAGCCAGCCCCAGCAGCTGCCATGAAATTGATGGAAATGTCCTGTGTCCCAGCAGGAAGATGAACTTCCCTTGGGATTGCTCCTCACTCGTAGATCCAGCGTGCAGCTGTGTCCTCCCAGCACGGCAGCTCCTCCGGGCGGAACCAGAGCGCGATCTCCTGCTGGGCACTCTCCACCGAGTCACTGCCGTGGATCACGTTCCTGTGGGCAAGGACAAAGGGAGCAGCTCTCACCAAGCTCAGAAAGGGGGCATGTAAGAGCCTAAAGAGGGATGCAGGACTTCGGTCTGCTCTTTAAAATGCTGTTTATTGTATCTAAATGACACAGCAATTCACTGGTAGTGGGTGACAAGAGCCCAGCCCACACCAGCCACAGCTGTGGGTTCACCTGAAGCCAACTCTAGTTCTGGTTACAATGCATTATACAGTTTTCATTGCAGAGCATCTTAAAACCTTAAAACAATCAATTAATACTTTTACCTATAGCCTATCATAACTACTAACCTTACCATATTCATGTTACTATTTTTCAATCACAAAAAGTTAGTATGTTACAGTTTAAGCTAAAAGTTGTTTTTCAGTTTTCTTCCAGTAGAAAATTTTGAAATTTTTCTTTCTGCTTGCAACATGGCATTTTTGTTTGCCTGTAAAAATCTTTTTGCTTAGTAAAAACACCTTTTGTTTGAAGTGAATTTATTTTTTGCTCTGAGTCATAAAAACCCCTTCCAACTTCATTTTACTCTTTAGCTTCTTTGTTATCTAGTAAACTGACTCAACAATTCTTTTCTTCTATATCAAAACTTGCTATCATTTCTATTCCTTCTTCAAATTCTACATTCAAAAATATTTCTATTATATACATATATATATAGAGAGAGAGAGCTGTAAGACCTTCCTGTCAAATCCTTATCCTTCCCAACAGTGGCAGAGAGATGCTGCAGCCTGGACAATTCCCCCTTGACCAATTTCATTAAAGCAATGGAGCCAGTCCTATCCCACAATATCCCTTCCTATCACACACCCCTCATCCTATCTTTCCAGCAGTTCCCAGCACTCCCTCCTCCTATGCTGAGGAACCATTTGTTTGCTACAGGAGGAAGTGCAAGTGGCTGTAGCTCTGGGATTTGCATTTTTTATGTCAGTGATTCCAGCTGTGCCTCCAGATTTTCCTCCTTTGCATCAAAGCAGGTTTGGTATCAGACACCAGGAAACAGATCTAAGCCAGGATGGTTCAGTAAGAGCTGTGTCTACCACAAGCCAGGCTGGGACCACCCAAGATCACCACCCATGGATATTCACCTGCTCTCACTAAAGGACTGAGTGGGAGCCTCCCTTCCTCTTCACAGCCTGACAGTCCCAATTGCCAGAGGAAAATAGGCAAACCCCAACTGCTTTCAACAGAGGACTCAGGAGGAAGGAAAGACACAACCCAGGCTCTTCCTCCTACTAAAGCCAACCCTGGGAAGTAGAGCTCAGTTCTGGTCTGAGCACAAAAGGGAGAACTTCTGCTCTGGGAATGCAGACTCATGTGGCTCAAGCAGGCCTGGCACAGGAATGCCTGGACAGGATGCCCTGAAACACTGAGGGAAGAAGAAGTCAAAGCTCTCACTTGCCAACTTCAACACAGAAGTCTCCTCGGATGGTGCCAGGCCTGGATTCAGCTGGGTTGGTCTCCCCGATCATGGTGCGAACAGTCTTCACCACATCCAGGCCCTGCCAGACCTGCAGGAGAGCAAAGCCAGGATCAGCTTCCACAACTGCTCCAGCAGGTCACATCTGCCCTCTGAATTCCCCACCAGATCCACCCAGGTGAGAGACAGGAAAGGGTCTCTCCAAATTATTCTTCCAACGTTGATTTTGGAGAATAATCCAAATTATCTGTGGATTTCTCCCCATCTCTGGAAGTGCTCAAGGCCAAGCTGCATGGGGCTTGGAGCAGCCTGGGAGAGTAGAAGGTGTTCTGCCCATGGCAGGGGGTGGAACAAGGCCTTTAAGGTCCCTTCCAACCCAAACCATTCTATGATTGAATTTACAACAGAAAACATCCCTGCAGTTCCGTACAGCTTCAAGAGACCCTGTGAGGGGAGATGCCACCTTACTTCCCCTGTGCCAACAGCCACTGCTGCGGACACCTTGCACTTTGTCCCTGTCCCTTGGTGCAGGGGCCCTGGCCAGCACTCACCATGGCCACGATGGGCCCGGAGCTCATGTACTTCACCAGGCGGCTGTAGAAGGGACGGTCCTGGAGGGAGATGTAGTGTTCCTTCAGCAGCTCCTCCGAGGCCTGCACAGAGCACACAGCTTAGTCTACTCCCACACGGGGGGATCTGGGCAAGGGCTGCAGGAAATTAAGATAATTAAGCTCTTGCACAGATGCTCAGTTCCAGGAGTGAAACAGCAGGAGCCTGACACAGACAGGAGTTTCCAGCTGCCAGCTTACAGTGACAGCCCTGGAGTACAGGCACAGCCAAGGGCAGACATGCTCCCCACAGCTGGAATCACCCCTCCCAGTGCCAACTCTCCTCCGAGCTATGAGGATTTGGTGCTGGAATGACACCAGCAGGCTGTACAGGCCAGATGACAGGCAGGACCCCCAGCAGTTACCGGCACAGCCAGGGCTTGGGGGGCTGCAGGGGCTCCTCGGCTCCAGGGACCCCCAGCCTGGGTGGGCCCGGCCGCTCACCTGCAGCAGCTTCATCCCCACCAGCTGCAGCCCCTTCCTCTCAAAGCGCCGGATGATCTCCCCGACCAGGCGCCGCTGGACCCCGTCCGGTTTGATGGCCACGAAGGTTCGTTCATTGACCCCGCTGAAGGCTGCAGGGAGAGGGCAGAGGTCTGAGGGGGGAATGAGACTCCTGTGGGCCTCCAGCCAAGCGAGCACAGGGGGGTCGCAGGCCCTCAGCCGTGGAGACACAGAGGGGTTCCCAGGGTCCCGCAGAGGAGGGCAGGGCGGTCCTGCCTGCGGCCGTCGGGCGCAGAGGGCACAGGGAGACCCAGGCCCGGGCCTGCAGCCGCGGGGTTTCTCCCGGGGAAGGGAGGTCCCTGGTCCTCACACCCAGAGCCGAGTCCCGTCCCGTTCCGTACCACTGTGGAAGAGGCCGGCGAAGAGCCCCAGCACCAGGCAGATCATGGCGGCGCCGCTCTTAAAGGGGACGTGCTGTCACCGCCCCCCGCGGAACCATCGTGCCGGGGGCACGGAGCGGCGGGGCCGAGACACGGTGCACCGGGAACGGCCCGTTCCCATGGCGACGGCGGGGCTTGGAGCCCGCCGGGCCCGGGGCGGACACCAGGCTCCACCCGTGCCGCCGGCCCGACCACAGCATCCCTCGTGTTTATGACACTGTTTTGCCTTCGCTCTCTCTGCCATTGCGATCGTGACTGCACACCAGTCGTGGTTAGACTAGCCCGGTTATGGGGCAGCTGTTGTGGTACTGACCAGCTCCTCTAGCTCGGGCAGGCCCAGGCTGGGACCCCAGGAAGAGGAGCTCTGAGCTCTCCCCGGCTGTGCTGCAAGAGCCCTGCAGGGCGGGGGAGCTCCTCTGTACAGAGCACATGTTGCTGATAAAATTTTGGGGTGTAAGACCCCGGCTGTTAATGCGCTCTCAGCCTCAGGAGTCGTTAGGAAGGGATAGATAGAACTGCACTCCAGGGCTCCGTTTCCTGCTCTCAGGAACTCACCTCTCGGCTCAGCTTCCTCCAAGATCAGCCTCTGGAAATACCAGCACATGAAATACCTTCTCCAGGTGGCCTGTGGAGGGCTGGATTTGCTCCCAGAGCTGTTCAGGTGCTTCATGGAGTGCTGAGTCTGCTTCCATCCTGCTTCTCTTGTTCAGAGACGGTATTCTGCTCCCTCTCCTCTGTTCAGGTCTTGGCTGGGACAAGCAGGGATCTGTCTCCCAACAGCAGGATCCAGCTGCTTAGTCCAACAGTTTTGAGTAAATTATTCCCGCGTTTGTGCCAATAAATAATTAGTGACTGTATCCTGGAGGTCCAGAGCCTGAGGAAAGTTGACCAAGTTTGCTCCAGCACAGTCGTGCTGTGGTGGTTATTATTCTGCCCGTGGAAAAGCCTTTGTAGGATAAACCCTGTCCGTTGTGGAGTGGTGGGCACGGCTCGGGAGCTGAGGGCGGTGCCCGAGGCTTTCCCCGCTGTTCGCGGAGCTCTGGTGCCGGCAGAGGGAGCGCAGGCAGCGCGGAGGAGCCTCCAGCCCCCGGCAGCCCGGGCTCCGTCCCGTCCCGTCCCGGGCAGCCCCGCTGCGGGACTCCCCTAAAACGATGCTGCGATTTTAAGGTGCACGAGCAGCGTGTTGTCAGCCTCTCTTGTGTTCTTAGGGACAGCCGGGCTATTTTGTCAGAACATCTCAAACAAATCCCGTCTGGAGCAGGTGTCTGTGAAAGGAAACAGCCCTCAAACGGTTTGGAAAGGTTGCGGAGCGCTCTGAGGAAGGTGCCTAATAGAAGGTGTCAGCTCTCATTAGCTGCTCACAGAGCCGCTAATTAAGAGCACATTCTCCATGTGCTGCCGGTGTCATCTGTGTGTGTCCAGCCTGGCGTGCAGGAGTGGGAGTGAGGCTGGAGGGAGTGTGGCAGGAGGTGAAACGCAGCTTCCTAATCCAACCTGATGGAACCTCAGTCTTCCTTCACAGAGGGCTAGTTCAAAAATGATGATGTTTCTGTCAATTTAATAAGATTTATTCTAGGACACTTTTCAAGGCACCTACAGAGGTGTCAGTGATGAAGTCAACAGCTCAGTCCCCAGCCCAGCCAGCACCTGTCTGTGCTGCAGCAGCCAGACTTCCACACAGGCAGAATCCCTCACTTCACACTCATTTTATTTTTGTTGTTTATTAATGCTGATGAAACTCCTCATTTTCTCATGCCAGGGTTGTTCTGTCATTCTCCACAGGTCTCCTCAAAGATCCCAGTGCAAGTTTCTTGGACTGTAAATGTTGTTTTGAGCCTCGGGCAGCAGAACTTGGAGGAGAAATATGTCAGACACTTTCCACTTGAGCGAGTCCTTCTCATCTTCTCTGGCAATGATGTGCTGTGGGGAGAAAGCTTTGACTTCCCTCTCTAGGAGCCCCAGAAATGCAGATTACTGGTGACCAGGTAGCTTGGGAAATGGAGCTGGCCCTGATTCCCAGGCACATTATTCCTGAGCCAGTGTCTTTTAGGCACAGTTTTAGGCAGATGTGTATCTAGGGTGAGCACAGGAAGCTCCAGTAAGCAAGAATGAGACCACAAATCCTTCCTACAGAGCTTTCACTTGAGTGCTCA
The DNA here is from genome assembly GCA_013397375.1 of Toxostoma redivivum. Classification (NCBI taxonomy): domain Eukaryota; kingdom Metazoa; phylum Chordata; class Aves; order Passeriformes; family Mimidae; genus Toxostoma; species Toxostoma redivivum. The sequence continues at coordinate 32,922 of VXBI01008675.1, read as the reverse complement.
GCATTCCCAGCCCAGATGTGTGCACAGAATGGTGCCACAAGCAACAGCTGCACATCTGGAAAGGGCTGAACAAATTTGCTGTCTCATTTGGAAAGCCCAGTGATCACTTTTTGAACCCCTCACTGGGAACCTGAAAGGCCAGGTACCTGCCGGCACCAAATACCTTCTCATTTCAGTGGGAAGCTTCAGTGTGGAAGGATCCCAGTGTGGCAGGGGAGGCTGGGGGGGGCTGTTCCCGTGCTCGCCCCCACTGCAGGAATTTCAGGCGGAGGCAGAACTCTATTTTTGCTCTTGCTGGATGGAACATTGCAGATCCTGTGGTTATATAAGAGACTCCAGAGCATGTAGGTGCAGATAATGTGACCATCCAACACTGTGCAGTGCAGACAAAGGCTTTTTGTCTCCTTTCACCACACTTAGCAACTTCTGCAGTTGGCACTGCCTTCCTTCTCAGGCTCTTTTTGCACCTTTTTGCTTGTTTAGTGAGGATTTTCTTTCAGTTCATTCATGGTCTTTCACCAGTGTAGCATTGGCACAGCCTGGAATGTTGGTGCCTCTCACAGTGTGAGCTCTGCACAGGTGCAGACCTGTCTACTTTCATAGTGGACCACTGATCCTGAGGGAAATATTTCATCTTTTAGGATAAAGAGGGGTTGGTAGAGCCAGAAGATTTCCTTTTGCTGGACTCAGGGTATACAGATATCAGAGCCAGAGCTATACAAAGTGCTCCACAGCAGGGTCACTTTCCAAGGAAATGTGGAACAGACAAGAGGATCAATTCCAAACTGCCACTGCTCCATCCTGGAACAAAGCTCTGATACAGAGGGCAGTGGTCTGAAAACTGGGAGTAGCTGTCTGAGAACAGCAGCAGGTCTCCAGGGACACACCTTTAACCCTAGGACAGGTGCTGCTTCCTCAGAGGGAATGGCTCAGGCCAGACTTGCCTTTCCTTGCATTTGGCTTTTCCATTCTCATGGAGTCCATAAAAGATTTCCTTGAAAGAAACACTCAGGGTACACAGCCCAGGGAAGCACTTTGAAGCAGAGGTTTGTGTTAGTTCTCACTTCTGTGGAATGCTACAGCATTTTATTTATACCTGTCTGGGCAGCCTGTGCTGCTTCTCTGAGAAATTCCCAGTCCATCCAGTCCCATCCAAGCCTGCAGAAGGACAGGCTGGAATAGGCAGTGCCAGTGAGGAGATGGGTGCTGATGCTTTGGGGGTGAACCAGGAGGGCAGCAGGACATTGGCTGCTGTTCAGTGCCCTGAGAGATGTTCACAGCCTGGAGCCCTTGTCGTGTGCTCTGAGTGTGTCACTTGTGTGCTGCTCCCAGTCCTGGCTCCTTCCTGTCCTTGTAGGAGCACAGCACAGGAGTCTCCTCTGTGCTGATGGTGGGATCACACCCAAAACTCCTGCACAGATGCAGCTGCAGTAGTTTGGTCTGTCCTGTTCTGTCTGGAGTATTTCACAGAATCCCAGCATGGTTTGGGTTGGAAGAGACCTCAAAACCAGTCTCATTCCATCCCCTGCCACAGGCAGGGTCACCCCCTACTGTCCCAGGCTGCTCCAAGCCCTGTCCAACCTGGCCTTGGACACTGCCAGGGATCCAGGGGCAGCCACAGCTTCTCTGGGCCCCCTGTGCCAGGGCCTGCCCACCCTGCCAGAGAACAATTCCTTCTCAATATCCCATCCAGCCCTGCCCTCTGGCAGTGGGAAGCCATTCCCTGTGTCCTGTCCCTCCATCCCTTGTCCCCAGTCCCTCTCCAGCTCTCCTGGAGCCCCTTTAGGCCCTGGCAGGGGCTCTGAGGTGTCCCTGGAGCCTTCTCTTCTCCAGGTGAGCCCCCCCAGCTCTCCCAGCCTGGCTCCAGAGCAGAGGGACTCCAGCCCTTGGAGCATCAGGGATGATTTCTCAGGGACAGCCCCTGTCTCACCCCCTCCTCAGCTCCTTCCCACTTGAGCCTACAAGGATAAATTTTTTTGTATAAAAACCCAGCTGTGGCCTGTGGAGTTCTGCCAGCAGAGGCAGCCAGTGGGTCTCACCATGGATTGGCGTCTACTTTCACTCACAGGGGAGCTGCTGCCCCACCTTTATCTTCAGCCCTGTGTCAGATTAGAGGTGGCAGATGTGGGGCTAAGCCTGACCTTTCCCTCTTTACAGACAGCAGCCCTGGGGTGTGACTGTGTGGGGCTCCTGCATAAGTCCTGTGCCCAGAGCAGGCAGCAGCCCCTGAGCCTGGCAATGCAGAGCCCCAGCTCCCAGGAAGCTTCCTTTGCCTCCTGAGGAGATACTGCAGGTAAAACTTTGAGTCCTTGAAGTTTTCTGTCACTTGGGTTGAGGTGATGGCAAAGTCCCACGTGTGTGAGTTCTGTGAAGGAATGCTTTGCCACCGAGGTGGTGGCTGGCTTGGATCAGGTTGCATCCACTTGCTTACACCTTCACCTTGGCTGGCAGTGGGATCGAGTAGGGGCTGCAAACTTTGAGGTGCTGTCTGAGCCCCTTGTTCTTAGGATCCTTGTTCAGAGGGGTCTGAACACAGCCTGGCCTCTCCAAATCCACCACAGCTGCTCAGCTGTGAAAAGGGCTGTTGGCTCTCCCTCAGTTCCCTGCCTTGCAGAGCCTGTGTCCCTCCAGCACTGCTCCTTTAGATGCCACAGCAGTCACAAAGTAGGTCAAACGCCATCTAAATCCTGACTTGATATCCCATGAACTAAATTCCTGCCCTGCCTGAATGTGCCCGGAAGGGGGTTAGGACTCATGGCTTACAGGGAACTAAGAAAGATGAGCAGCTTTGCTGTAGTTGAGTAAATAGCTCTGGGCAGCCCGGCTCCCTCCCCTGCCGGCCCGGATCCCTCCACTGTCACCCCGGCTCCCTCTCCTGCCCTCCTTCCCCTGCTATCCCGGCTCCCTCCACTGTCACCCCGGCTCCTTCCTCCTGCCCTCCTTCCCCTGCTATCCCGGCTCCCTCCACTGTCACCCCGGCTCCTTCCTCCTGCCCTCCTTCCCCTGCTATCCCGGCTCCCTCCACTGTCACCCCGGCTCCTTCCTCCTGCCCTCCCAGCCTCATCTCGCCCAGGAAAGTGTCCAACCCGTGTGCTTTCAGAGAATCATTAAGGCTGGAAAAGACCTCCAAGATCAAGTCCAACCTTTGACCAAACACCACCGTGCCCACTATGCCATACTGGGAGTACCACACCCACTGGTTTTTGGGCCACTCCCAAGGATGGTGACTCCAGCTCTGCCCTGCTGCTCTCACCAGGTGACTTTGGTGGCACCAGTGCTAGAAGGGATGAGGAGGGTGAGAACCTCGGGTTATCCTGGCTCACCTGAGCTTTGGCGTGTGTGTTACACGTTTCACCTCTGTCACTTCTCCTCTGGGTGCTGCAGCCATGGGGTAACACCACAATGCTGTCCCCAGATGCGTGGTAGGAATTTGGCCAGCACCTCTCTGACAAGGGCAACAACAAAACCTGGACCAGTGAGTCCCTCACTCCCTCACATCCCAAGCCCAGAGCTTTGGGAAACCTCAATGAAAGTTACAGAAATGTTTGTCTGTGGCTGCCAGCCTGTCCTTGATGCTGTCAGTGGAAGGGCCCAGATTATTTGTGTGTCTCAAGATCCTTTTGAGTCTCTGCAGATGAAAATCTGTTCCCGTGGTGAATGCAGTGGTGACTCAGCACTAGGGAAGGAAGGAAGATGACCTTAGGAAAATCTTTTCACCCCTATGCTCAGGAGCTGTCCAGGAAAGGAAAGAAGGTTCACTGGGAAAAAAATTTAGCCCTTGGCAGAAAGAAGTTTTAGAAGAAGTCCAGAGCTTAATGCCAGGAGAGGGCTGCAAAGTCTGGGGTCTGGGCACACACCAGCCTCAGGCCTTGCTCCCAGCTCTTGCTGCAGGACACAGCTGGAGCTGCAGGAGTTTCCTTCCTGCCCTTCCAGTGTCAGGGGTTGCAAGAGGAGAAGGACAATCCAGGATTCTGGCAAGTGTGGAAGTGACAATTCCAGCAGTAGAACAGAGTCAGCCCTGCAGCAGCAGCAGAAGCAACCCCTCCCCTGCTACAGGTGAGCCCTCAAAGCCTGTGTGAGCTGTTAAAGCTTGGAGGACAAGGGCAGAAAGGGCTGTTATGGGCATCCTCACTAAAAGCTCTGTGTTGATGGAGCAAACAAGCCCTGAATGAGCCACCAGCTCCCCAGGGAAGCAAGCCTTGTCTCTGGCTGTGTGATTAAACCAGAACCTTGTTCCAGAAATATCTGCTCACCCTCCTGTTGGCCCTCCCAGGCCCTTCCCTGCTATGCTCTCACTTCCTGGGATCTGCTCCCATTACCTTGTCATGTTCCCCAGGTGATACCTTTGGCTACCCACCTAGCCAGGGCAGCTCAGTGGTTGTTGGGGCAGCCACTGTCCCCATGGTCTGTCCCTCAGCTCTGGTTTTGATGTCCCAGTGGCTACTGCTGACAGCTACAGCCCCTCAGGCAGAAAATGTGCCACCCCAGAGCTGTGGGGGCTTTCCACAGGACACCAAACTCTCCTCATGGTGTATCCCACACCTTCCTTGCTCTTCTGCTGTCTGTTCCTTCAGGGAGCTGGTTTAGCTCACCAAGTTCTCCCTCCCCCCACACCCCTGAGCTTTCTGCTCTTGCTGACTGAGAATGGTAGGAGCAGGATTAACTGGGATGCTCTGACCCTTCTAACAGCAGCTCAGCCAATGGATGAAGGCACATTTTTATCAGCACATGCTTGGTTTTTTTTTAACATTAGTCATATAAAACTCCTACTAGATGAGGAACTCTGACAGAATTTTTTTTTCTATAATCTTATGTAGTCAAATACTCTCCTGTCCTTTTCCTTCCCCTGGAGCTTTGGTCTCTGGCCTCAGCACAGCCTCTTTGGAAGACATGTTTCTTCCCAGTGCCAGAGGGCAGGGCTGGATGGGATATTGGGAAGGAATTGTTCCCTGGGAGGGTGGGCAGGCCCTGGCACAGGGTGCCCAGAGAAGCTGTGGCTGCCCCTGGATCCCTGGCAGTGCCCAATGCCAGGTTGGATGGGGCTTGGAGCAGCCTGGGACAGTGGAAGGTGTCCCTGCCTGTGGCAGGGGCTGGGGTGAGATGAGCTTTAAGGTCCTTTCCAACCCAAACCATTTTAGGATTTTATGAAGTGGCCTTACAGCTCTCTCTGTGAGATGGCACACAACTAAGTGTATGCATGGTCTGCTTCCAAGTGAGAGGTATTTGTTTGTTCTGAGCTTTATCCCCCACATCCTGATGTGTTTGGATGAAGCCTTAGTCATGGATCCTCACTGTAACAATGGGATTGAGTCCTGCAGGGAAGATTGGGGTCTTCTGGAGCATCTGTGCTAACTGTTCCCTCCTCTTCTGTGCTCAAAGGCCTATGGAGAATGCAGCACAGATGACAAGTGACACTCTCTTGAGCCCCCCAGTGACATGGGACATCAGTGGCAAAGACCACTGTGTTGGGGCAGACTTACCCTGCCACATCTCTAAGCCCAGCCTTGTTCTGGTTCTGTCCTGGTCCCCAAAGGGACTATGGGTGGTGTTGGTCACTCCTTTTATCTGCCAGTGCTTGGCTGTGGCTGAGCTGCAGCTGGGAGCCTGACCAAGGGAAGCAGCTGATTCTCCTTCAGAACAGAGACTGCACATCAATAAATGTCTTGTTACAGATGCTTTCTTCAGCCTCTTGGCTCTCATTTCCTCTTTTAGCTTCCCCAGCTTTCTATCCCACTGGTTGGAAAGCTGCCTGTCTCCTGTGAGAGCTAAGGAATGTTGGAACAGGGGCTGGGTGTAGCTCTGTCCTTGCAGGTGAGGTGCTGGACAAGCCATGCATTTTCTTCAGTGTGTCCTGACCTTCCCTGTACTGCTCTAGCTCTTTGTGGGATCTGTTACTATAGATCCTGCTGTGGCTTCCAGGGACAGATGGGTCCTGTTTGAGTCACTTTGGAAAACATCTGCCAGCTGTCAAAACCAGCTGAGAGGAGAGGAACCACTTCCTTGGGGTAACACAGCTCAGGGAAGGGGAGCTTGTTCACTGAACTCCCAACAAGAGAAAATGCTGAATAAGCTCCAGAAAACCCATGGGAAATGGTGGGTTAGGATGGCGTTCTCTTTTCCCAAAGCAAATGCTCCATTATTACTCAGAAATAACCACAGCCAGGATGGGGGTGGGTCAGGGCTCCCCCAGTGCCTTGCTGAGGTTTGGGATTGTTCACTGGGGCTTTCCACAGTGACACAGAACCACTGAACTTCCTCCCACAGCCCTGGAGCAACCATGAGGGCCCCTCCAAACCATGTTCCTCCCTGTCAGGGATTCCTCTGCCTCCAGCTGCTGCTGTTTGAGTCAGTTCCTGGGGAAGAGCAAAGCAGCAAGGCAGGGACAGAGCCTGAGCAGCTGCAGTAAGGTTCTTGTTCAAAGCCTGGCCCCAGAGCAGCAAGAGCCATCTCTGCTTCAGGATTTGGGAATGAGCTTGGCAGGGAATAAGTGCATGTGGTGCAAGAAGTTTTACCTGAGCCTGTGGGGGTCTGTGATGGGAGCAGAGGAAAAGGCAACAGCTGGAATGTGTTGGGAGGAAACCCACAGAGGGAACTGGTTAAAAGCCATTTCCCATCCATATCTCAGCCCTGTTCCACTTTCCAATGCCCTTTGCAAGGCTGACAGCATCAGCTCAGCCTTGACTCCTAAGCTGTCCAGCAGAGGAGAGCTCAAAGACTGGGGAAAAGCCCCATGGGCTGACCACAGGCCCTGCAGGGACTGGCCTGGGTTTGCACCAGTCCTGTGGGAGCACAGAGCCCATTCCCTAGCAGTGGCATGAGGCCACTGCCCAATGAGTCACTTGTCCAGATCCTAATCCAGCATTTCCCCTCAGCAGGACCACAAAGTCTTGGAAGGGCTGCTCTGTTGCCAGGCTCTGGAGTGGAGGTTTGGGGTGTTTGTCCCAGTGTGACCTGCCAGAGGACAGGCACTATAAACCCTACAGCCTCCTTCCAGTGCACAGCCACAGGCATCAGCCTGGCTCCACTGAACATCACCCCAGACCCACTTCTGCTTCAGTGCAAAGCACAAGAGCCCTGCACAGGGCAGAGACAAGGGCACCTCTGCTGCCTTCACCTCCTCCAGCTCCAACACACAACTGCTGCAGCCAAAACCTCCCCTCCACTCTGCTGCCCAGGCTATTTTTGACAAGCACCTGCAGCCTCCTGCCTTCAAGGGCCCTAAGAGGAACAATAGACAGCTTCTACTTTTATTGTTACAGTTTAATACAGTCTTGGACAGAGGAGAAGCAGCAGGAACCAACATGCAAAGCAATTACGAGTCCCCAGGGGCTCGAGGCAGACCAGCCACAGCTCAGCTCCTGTACCTGCTCCCAGCAGTGCCTCTGGGGGCCCTTTCCCTGCAGCTCCTGCTCCGTTGTGCCCCAGAGCAGGACGAGGTCATGGCAGACACCAAATCTACACACACAGAGAGGAGAGGACTGGCCTGGGATTGTGTCTCAATGAATCAGGTCTGTTACCTGACTGCAATCCAGTACACTCCAGCCAGGAGGCTGCCTTATTCATCACAGAACATCCTGAGTGGGAAGGGAGCCATGAAGATTATCAAGTCCAACTCCTGTCATCAAGTCAAATTTCTTAAATGTTGTCTGTGTCAACAGGGAGAAAGATCCTTCAGGAAGAGGTGCTTCCATAGCAAGTCAGGAGATGAAGCTCAGATATTTCACCACAAATTTTTTGTGTCAGAACTGGCATCTCTTGGAGCCAGCAACTCTTCTAAATGCCTGTGATGGATGTCGAGGCCAAAGATTTCCACAGCACTGGAGAAATCTTTGCCAACACGTAGAAATGGACGTCCCCAGAAGGAAGAGGTGCATCAGGCTTGACTGACAACACAACAAACCCCCACCCACGTGGTGTGCAGAGCCATTATGTCCTCCTGCACCTCTTCCTTTGGCAGGCCTCCGCATCTGAGCCGCACGAGCTGTCCGAGTCGCTCCCCGAGGACGAGGAGGAGAAAGGCTTTGACGTGCTATAGTTCATGCTCAACACCCAGCCCAGTTTGTTGTGCAGCACCTGCTTGAGTCCTGGGGGCAGGGGCAGCACCTCCAGCGTGTCCACGCAGTGGGGCAGGAGCTGGCGCAGGCGGAAGCAGCACAGGTACTGCAGGGACGTGTGGCTGGCGCAGGACCGGATCACCTTCATGCTGCTCTTGGCCGCTGTCGAGCACACCATGGGGTAAAACTTCTTGTTCTGCAGCTTTGTTGCTGCCACCCCTGCCAGGGCACAGCACAGGAAAGGCATGTTAGTTTAGACAGAGGGGTCTCCCCCCTTCCACCTACCCCAAACCCATTAAGTGTAAAGCTGTTGGGAAAAGCTTTCCAAAATTCTAATCTATTAAACAACAAATGTGACCTTCCTCCTACTCACTTCACACCTTGATCTTCTGCTTCCCCAGTGTTTTCTGCTGCAGCCAGACTCAAGTTCCTCCCCCCCCCATCCCCTGGCTCTCACCTATGCACTTGCGGTTCTTGAAGAATGTGAGTGTCCCATGCCATGTGTCCAGATGTACCCCAATAATGGAGCCTTGGCCAAACCTCGAGGAGAAGTTTGTTTTGTCGCCCTTGTGGTGCAGCAGTCCTGAAAACACACCCCAAAAATGGCATTCTGTGGAAAATGTGCACTCCAGGAATTCATCCCAACTCCCATGCTGCTGGTACAGCCTCGCTCAGTGCCAAAAACATCCCTGCATTTCTGACCCCGGCCCTCCTATCCCAGAGTGGCTGCTGGAAAGGGGAAAGTTGAGGTTTTACAACTCCAGAGCACAGGTAGCATCACTGAAACCCCAAGGTGGTGATGTGACAGTAGTACCCTGGTGCCCTGGCAGGGTATAAGGGCTCTGCAAAAAGTGGGCCAGGAGAGATGCTCCAAGTGCTGCGAGCTGCCAGCAGCTGCTCTGGTGTCCTTAACAAAAGGATTCACAGGTCTGGTGGCACCTCTCGTGTAGTAATTACATCGAGACGGACACAAATGGCACCAACACCAGTCTTTTATTAAAAACTTGTTGTGCCTTCTTTCAGGCAACTCTGACTCCTTCCCTCATAGGCAACTTCATACAGTACTGACTCCTTTTCTTCACAGGCAGCTCCACACAGCACTGACTCCTTCTCTCCTCCTCTGCAAGTTTCCTTCTTCCTTCTGCATGACTGGCTAAACCCAACCTGTCCCTTACCTGGCCACCTAACCGCTGTCTGTCCCTCAGAAAGCATTGCACCCCATCTGTCCCTTGCACAACCACATATCCCTTCCTCCTCACAGCACAGCCAGCAGAGTCCATCCCAAACTGCAGCAGACTCTGGGTCTTAAGCTCCAACTACAGCTTGTGGCCAGCTAGCCCACTGTTTTATAAACACCCATCCTCATTGGGCAGGGAAGGCTGTTTCTACTCCTCAGTAATCAATACAGCTGTAATTCTTTGGGAAAGACTGCCTCCTGCACTATGCTTACAACCTATCCTCCCACACTCTTGTGCCACTGCTGCCCACACAGCCACCCTGCCCATGTTACCTGTGTAGGAGAGTCCCCAACTGTCCTCGTCCTTGCCCAGCAGGCTGCAGAAGGTGTGGCGGTACTTGTCCAGGTTCACATCCGATGTCCCAATCCCCACCATCTGGGAGGCAAAGCAGGAGTAAGAACACAAGCCTAGTGTCTTTTCAAGCAACAAAACACAACCAAGATTCCACCTCCAGTTCTTCCCTCCTCTTCTTGGCTCAGCCCAAAACAACTCAGAGGGGCTGGTGAAGCCAAATCAGATGTTTCAGGGTGGAGCTGAAGGCTCCCAGCTCCAATTTCCTTTCCTAAGTGAGGAGGCTCAGCTAAACTGCTGGAGGTCACTGTCCTGTTCACAGAGTCACAGAATGGTTTGAGTTGGAAGGGACTGTAAAGCTAATCCCATTCCACCCCCTGCCAGGGGTAGGGACACCTTCCACTAGCCCAGGCTGCTCCAAGTCCCATCCAGCCTGGCCTTGGGCACTTCCAGGGATCCAGGGGCAGCCACAGCTGCTCTGGGCACCCTGTGCCAGGGCCTGCCCACCCTCCCAGGGAACAATTCCTTCCCAATATCCCATCCAGCCCTGCCCTCTGGCAGTGGAAGCCATTCCCTGTGTCCTGTCCCTCCATCCCTTGTCCCCAGTCCCTCTCCAGCTCTCCTGGAGCCCCTTTAGGCCCTAGAAGGGGCTCTGAGGTGTCCCTGGAGCCTTCTCTTCTCCAGGTGAGCACCCCCAGCTCTCCCAGCCTGGCTCCAGAGCAGAGGGGCTCCATCCTTGGAGCATCTCCATGGCCTCCCTTGGGCTCTTTCCAGCTGCTCCACGTCCTGCTGCTGTTGGCCCCAGGGCTGGGGCAGCTCTGCAGGTGAGGTCTCACCTGAGGGGGCAGAGTCCCCTCCTACCCTGCTGCCCACGCTGGGGGCTCATTCCAGGGCATGGGGGATTTCTGGGTGCTCATGGCCAGGCCATGTCCAATTCTCATCCTCCAACTCTCCATGTCCTTCTCCCAGGTCTGCTCTTGTTCCAATGTCTGCCCAGCCTGGATTGGTGCTTGGGATTGCCCTGACCCAGGTACAGCACCGGCACTTGGGCCTTGTTCAACTTTTTTCCCCAGTTTTCCACCTCTCCAGCCTGTGCAGGTCTCTCTGGATGCCCCATCCCTCCCCTCCAGGGTGTCACCTCCCCACATGGCTGGGTGTCACTTCCAGTCTGGCCAATGGCACCCTGATCCCACTGTCCATGTCCCCAGCAGAGATGTGAAACAACACTGGTCCCAATGCCAGCCCCTGAGCAATGTCACTTGTCACTAGTCTCTGTCAACTCCTAACTCTTTGCATGTGACCATCCAGACAATTCCATATCCTCCAAGTGGTCCCTCTGTCAAATCCATGTCTCTCCAGGTTAGAGACAAGGATGCCATGCAAGGCAGCAACAAATGCTTTGCACAAATTCAGGCAGATGAGATCAGTTCCTCCTCCCTCCTCCACCAACACTGCAACCCCATTCACAGAATGTCAGTGAATCCCTTAGTGAAGCCATGATGGATGTCATCAGTCACATCCAGTTTTTCCATGAGCCTTTGCCAGTTTCCAAAAGGATCTGCTCCATGATTGCCTGTTGGAGTCTGTAATCAAGAGTCTCTCTGAATTTTTCAGAGAGAAATTAGAATGCAGGGATTGAATTAAAACCTTTGTATGGATTGAAGTATATTAAGCCACTCACATATGAAATAGAGGTGTAAGTTTAAGTTTTAGAATAAGCAAGCAAGTAAGTAAGTAAGAATAAGTTTTAAGTGCATTTAGAGAATAAAGATCTCAGATACCAGTGTAGAAGTGCCAGTTCTAGTGAAGGTTGAAAAACGCAGTCCTTTCTGTAGAGGCTCCAGGAACATAGTTACAGACATAATAAAGCTATAGTAAGAATATTGCTTACATTTTTCAGATACAACAAGATAGACCACATGTGTAGTTTATACTTAACTTGGAGTGCTAAGAAACTAGAGCTCTAATAGGTTAAGAAGTAGTGGTTCGAGTTTGTGTCTTTAGTTTGTTAAGAAGTTTGCATATAAGAATCTATACATAGGGAAAAGATGCCCTTTCTTGCCTTTTGCTTTAGTTCCTGCTCTCCTCCCTGCCATCATCATCACCCAAAGAAAATAAGGAGCTGCTGCAGCAACATCAGCCCTGACAGGACCTCTGAGAGCAGCTTCTGTCTCTGATTAGAACTTGGCCTATTTAAGACTCTGTACCAAAAGCTTTAGCATGGACTTTAATGCTTGTGACCCTTTGCCTTTCAAGACTACTGTGCCTTTGCAATGAACAACTTTATAACAACTAATAGTAGCTCAGCTCTTTAAAAAAAAACAACCACAACCCAACAAATGGTGCCCTAAGCACCAGAGAAATAACCTACATTTGGTGCCCCATGTCTAGCCCAGAGGTGAAACTGGTCAGCCCAGATCTTCCTTATTTCCCTTTCTAAAAATGGGGGCTATGTTTCCTCTTTTCCTGTCACTGAGAACTTCATCAGATTGCCACAGCTTCTCCAATGCAATGGATAATGGCTAAACCACTTCATCCACCAGTTCCTTCCGATCCCAGGGATGCATCTCATCAGGTCCCCATGGACTTGTGCACTTCCAGCCTCAAATCTCATCTGCCATGGTGGAACCTCATCCTGCCAACCCCTGTCCAAACTCCTGAGCATTTCTGTGTGCCCCACACGTACCATGTCAGTGCCATACACCGGGGAGGTCATCTTGATCTCCCAGAAGTGCTGTCCATCTGCCAGCTCCTTGTTGCCGCGGATGGCGGCCGTGCCACAGCTGTACTCCATGTGGAAGTTCACCTTGCGGTTGTCACACGTCAGCAGCGTGGCTGTTGACTTGTTCAGGTCATCCCATACCCAGTCAAAATCTGTTGAGGAAGCACAGAGGGGACAAGGATGGGCAAAGACCCTAATGAAACGAGCCCCAAGCCAAAGCACAGGTAGATGTTTGTTTTGAAGGGCTGTTTGTGGGTTTATTTTTATTTCTTATTGTTTAAGAGGATAAATCTTAAGCTGTGCACATCAGAGAACTGCTTGAAGCCTGAACTACTCTGCAGTGCCCCACCAGGGAAGGATCAGTGCTCCAAAGCTGTCAGCATTCACCAGGCCAAATTTTGGCTGACACTGGCAGAGCCTCCCTTCTCCCCACACTCCTCGTGGGATCAAGGAGCGCCTCTGCCATGCCACAGGCTCCCCCCCCACAGCCCAAGCCCACCCTGTGCTCTGAGCCAGGCACCCTGCCAGCCTCTGCAGGGATCAGGAGGGCCATAAGCACCAGCTCTGTTTCACTGGGGCCTAAGCCAGATCGGAAAGCAGGTCCCAGAGGTGAGAGCTGACGCCGTAACAGCATCAGCCCTGAGCCTGGAAACACGACAGCAGGCACGGGCTGGTAATCCTCCTACAGCCTCAGGATGTAAACAAAGAAATGCTGGGACAGGAACAGGACATCGCAGGGGTCTCCCCAGCCCCAGTCCCAGGGGAGCCCCTTACACTCATCCTCCTCGCCGCAGCGGCAGTCACGGACACGGTGCAGGGCGTGCAGGCTGGAGCAGTAGGGAGCCTCACTCTGGTTGTCACAGTTGCAGTAGGACTCTCCAGTCACAGGGATGGCGCTTGGGATGGAGGGAGACAGGGAGGAAAACTCCGGCTCTGAGTCCGAGTCGCTGTGCTGCTGGGGAGAACAGGGAATGAATGCTCACTGCTGGGCTGGGACATCCCCATTAAGAGGAATGTTGGATTTGTTTTTACAAACAAGCTGTGGGTCTGCTGGTAGATAAGACTAGCACTGAGAGATAAAAGAAACAATGGGATGGATTCCACTGATTGATGAATGGATAAAGATATTTGCCTTTACAAACAAACTGTAGGTTTGCTGATCAATGAAACTGGATATTGAAAGACGAAAGAAGCAATGGGGAAAAACTATGAATTCTATAGGGAGGGTTATACATTAGAGAGGAATCTTAGGTATCAGGTGTTCCACAAAGTCTGGACTTCTCAAGTACCTTAGCCAATGGGGAGAGAGGGAAATGTGGCTGGGAAATAGGATAAAAAGAAGGCTGCATCCTCCAAAAATTTGACAGATCCCAGGGGAATGCCCCGTGGCCTCTCCCTTTATTCAAATAAAGCAAAAAGGACTCCTCTGTCTTCTTTTTGGACATAAACCTCTGGTGCTTGTGTATTAATTTTCCTGACACCAGGCTCCTGTCATGGCCTGGCCTGTCACACAGAGAGGCTGTGCCCATGGAATTACCCTGCTTTGGGACATGGATAGTGCCTGTTGAGCTGCAGGGACCTCTCAGCACTCTGTGGTGCAGGTATGTTCTTTGTGCCTGCCAGGGACATGGAGCTGTCACAGCAGGATGACAGCCCAAGTCTGGAACACGCACATTTTGAAGGAAATTCTGTGCTAAAGCTTTGGCCTCCACCAGACAGGTTCCAGCCATCAGCAGAACCAAGCACTGCTCTAGAGAGGCTGTGAAGAGGCTGGGAGACATGAGGAGGAGAAGGGAGAAGGCAGAACAAAGGGAGCTATAGTTGAGCTCCTCAGGCCAGCGTTGCAGACAGGCCCAGGGGGAACCCAGGGCAAGATTAAAGGGCTTTTGTTTACTTTCATGAACACAAAAAATCTGATTTACTGTTCCCCAGTGCCAAGAGATAAAAATGATCCTAGACTGGACACTGTGAGAGTCACAGCCCAGTTTCACTTCTGTGTTATGGTGTTGCCTAAAGGATTCTCTTACCACTGGTTACAGAGTTACTCTAGATTTGTGTGCTGCTCAGGTGTACCAGTTTGTTATTCAACCCCATGGTCAGGGGTATTTAATGACAAAAATCTTTTAAACTCATGTTCTTGCAGCTATGTAAGACAGGGAATTCAAACTACTTGGCCTTACTGTCCAGGCCTCCTTCTTTGGGCTGCAGACCCAAGAGCTTGGGCTCTGTCTTTCCTAACTTCTAGCATTCCCAAGTGCTGCTACCTAGAAATCCTGTAATTCCCATGACTGCAGGAACAGAAAACTGCTCATTTTCTGGGAGCACAGTGCCTGGGTTTGGACACTGCTCTGGCAGAGCCTCCTGCCTTCACTGTAGCTTTGAAGCTCCTGGAGCACCTCCTTGTCCCTACCACTGCACAGGGAACTCAACTCACACACTCAAGAATTAGGGAAATAGGGAAGGATGGCAGAGGTGAATCAGTCACTCCCTGCACTGTTTTACTCATGCTCTCCCTGCCGTGTTCCCATCTCCAGCACACCTGAACCAGGTTCAGAAGTGAGGTTCACATTGCAGAACAGGAAATGTGAGGAAATTTTAGACTGAAGACTGCCCCACAATCTCCATCACCATCTCCAAGCCCCTCACAGCCCAGGAGGGAGCACAGCCAGCCAGATTAGGGAACTGATCCACTTCAAACACTTATCTAGAGCTCTACTTCCAAAAAAGTATTTTCAATTATCTCATGTTCTTTATGTACAACAACCCGTTCTATGCTTAAAACAGCATTTAACTTAGTATCAATACTGACCATCACTAAAATCCTTTCTGCTTTTGGCCAGTTCAGACCCAGTATCAGGGAAAGGATCTGCAGCAGCCAGAGCCCCCGAGCCCAGCCTACCTGCCCGTCGGAGTCGTAGCCCCAGCCCCGCGCGCCGGCCCAGCCGTCGGCCTCGCGCCGCACCCCGCTCAGGACAAAGTGCCAGGCCCGGCTGCTCCGTGGACGCCGTGCCATGCTGCCCCCTGACAGATAGGCTGCGGAAAGAAACACGAGGTTACACTTCTGCCGTGTCCCTAGGTCACCAGACTACCCCCCAGGGGGACCAGCACAAGATCAGCTGACGCAAGAAGTTCTATCTGCACCAAGAGCCTCTGCAAACTTCAACCTCTTGCTCCACCCAGGGTCAACTTCTCCCTGAGCCAGGTGTTGAAGTGGCCTCTAGAAATGCTCCCAATATCCAGTGGTGGTGGCAGCAGCTGCCCCTCTGCAGGAACTGGATCCAGCAGGATCTCACCTGGCCTGGGGAGCTTCAGAGCTGTCAGAATCACAGAGTCCTTTGGGTTGGAAGGACCTTTATCTCATTCCATCCCCTGCCATGTGCAAGGACACTCTTCACTAGACCAGGCTGCTCCAAGACAGTGTCCCTGGTGCCTAGTGACCCTCCAGCAGCTGTCCTGGCCCCAGCCCCCCTGCAGCCAGTCTGTCTACAGGGAAGGGTGTCCACCTGCAACGGCCTTCTGGTGGAAGACTTTACTCTCAGTGCTTGGACAGGAAGAGAAGCCACTTTCCTGCTCACTGGAGGGAAACCAGGCTTGTGACAGACCTGTCCCAGCTTGCCTCAAGGACAACAGGCAGAAGGGAAGCAGCTGCCTGTCTCCCAGTCCAACAGGGGTGTTTAGAGACAGATTTCCTGAGGCTCTTTCCCTGTGCACAGCCTGACAGACCACACCAGGTCCCAGCTCCCACACAGGACCATTGCACTGGATGTGACAGGGAAACCTCAGCTTCCAATCTCATCTGCCTGAAGTTTATCTTTGCAGGATTCAACTCCCCCAAGAGGCACCCTCAGGGCTGTAACCCTTGAACCCTCTCCCTCAGCTCAGCCCCAAGCCAGAGCCTGCCATAAAGCACCTGGCCCATTCGCTCCTGTACCTCAGTCCCCAGTGGGACAGCAGTTCCTGGAAAAGCAGGACAGGTCAAGCCCCAGCCGGCTGTGCAGCTGCCCATGGATGCTTTGAAGGGCTCTGGAAATCCCACCTGCTAAAATCACAGGGCTTGCACAGCCATGCTGGGAAAGCACCTAAAACCATAGCAGAAACCCCTTCTCCAGCTTTGCTGAGTGCCCTTGGCAGCCCAGCAGTGCTGCTCTGCTCCCCCAGACCCTCTCTAAGGCTGCAGCCCAGAGTCAGCACAGAGATCCCAGCAGATGATCCAGCCCTGATGGCAGAGTCAGTCATGGACTCATTATAGCTGGAAAAGATCTCTTTGATCAACGATATTCAAATCATTCCCCCAGCACTGCCAAGGCCACCTCTAACCCATGTCCCCACGTGCCACATCCACATGGGTTTTGAACCTCCCCAGGGGTGGGGACCCCACCACTGCCCTGCACAGCTGTGCCAGGGCCTGACCACCCTTTCCATGATGACATTTTCCCAATATCTAACCTAAACCTCCCCAGCACAACTTAAGGCCGTTTCCCCTTGTCCTGTCCCTGTTCCCTGGGAGCAGAGCTTGCCTCCCCCCCTGGCTGTCCCCTCCTGTCAGGGAGTTGTGCAGAGCCAGAAGGTTCCTCCTGAGCCTCCTTCTCTCCAGGCTGAGCCCCTTTCCCAGCTCCCTCAGCCTCTCCTGGTGCTCCAGCCCCTTCCCCAGCTCTCTTCTCTTCCTTGGACATGCTCCAGCCCTCAATGCCCTTCTTGACCAGAGCTGCCTCTAGGATGGGAGATGCCTCAGCAGTGCCAGCAGAGGGGACGGCCACTGTCCCGCTCCTGCTCTCACAGCAGAGCTGCTGCAAAAAGCCGCTTACCCCTGCGGGGCCCTGGGCCTGCTGAGGCCTGTCCGGGAGCTCGAGGCGATGCTGCGGCGTGACCTGCACAGCCCCAGCGCTTCCCAGGCACCGAGCGGCGCGGGGGGACCACAGAGAGGGGCCCAGCCCTGCTCTCTGTCCGTGGAGGCAGCAGCTCCACCGAGGACAGGCACCGAAACCCCGGCTGTCCTGGCAGCTGAGGCCAGCAGGACAGGACTAGGCTAGGCCACCGCGCTTGGGTCGCATAACCCTGGCCCGCCCTAAACCAGAGCCAAATGCCAGCCCTCGGCTCCCATCTCCGGCCCATCCCCCGAGCCCCCGGCCCACCTGCCTGGCCTGGCCCGGCCCGGCCCAGCCCCGCGGCGCTCTGACCTATTTTCCCCTCCCGGGACGTAAACAATCCGCTGCCGCCACCGCCCCCAGGCGCCCATTGGCTGCGGCCATGCCGCGTCCCTTCGCCGTTGGCTGAGCGCTCTGTCACTCACAGGCGGAGGGGGACGGAGGGGGTGGGGTCTGTGACAGCCCGGTACTATTGGCTGTTCCGTGTGCCAATCGCCAGAGAGCCGAGCCATTGGGCAGCCGCTCGCGAAGGGAAAGCACTAAGTCCATTGGCTGATGCGAGGGAGCTGGAGAAGTGGATTGGCTGCAAAACCCTGGGGGGCGGGTCCTTGGGTGAGAACGCGGCCTGCGATTGGACACCGCACCTGTCGATCTGAGGGGGCGGGGCCGTAGGCCGGCGGAAGACGGAAGCGGGCGATGCGGCGAGGCAACATGGAGGAGACAGTCGGGGGTGAGCGGTGGGGAGCCGGTGACGGCCCGGGGGAACCTTACCTGCCTCGTGGGGGATGTCCTAGCCGGAGTGGCCGGGACTAGAGGGGGGTCAGGACCCAGTTCCGCGGTGTTCGGCCTGACTCGCGGTGAGGGGAGCTCCGGACCGTGCCGAGCGCTCATACGCGGCGGGCACCAGTTATCGGGACGTGACCCTGAGTCTTGCCAGAGGCCCGGGCCCGGCTCCCGCGACAGTCAACGCCGCGTAACCGGGCCCGGCGCGGGGCTGCCGGTGTCACCGAGCGGCATCCCGTGCGCACCTCACTGTGGGGCCCCGTCTCGCCCTTCCCCGGGCCCCTTCTTACCCCTCCCCGTTGTGGGGCCCGTGGCCTTTACCGTCAGCGGAGGTGCTGATGAGCTCTGCCATGGTGCCTGCGGGCTCCATGCCGCCGGTGCCGCTGTGCTGCCGGGCCAGCCCCCGCGGTGATTCCGTGCCCGGTCTTGTCGGGGCGCCCGGAACGCGACCCCGGGTGGGCGAGTGGTGTTTGCCGGCTGTGGCTGGAGCGCCCCGCTGCCCCCTGTGCTGCCCCGGGCCTGAGCGCTCCTTGTTCTGGGGAGCTGAGCCCAAAGCAGAGCCGGGAGCGCTGACAGCACGGCAGGGAATGGAAGGAAGGCTGGAGAGGAGCGTGGGACTGGCAGGAAGCGACTGTTGTGGCATGGAGGAAGGAAACGCCAAGGGCCTGAGCTCACCATCAGCCTCCGGCCATGCCCGGGCTGAGCCTCACGAGTCCAGAGCGTGTTTATTGCTCTGCTGCCCAATTGCCACTGAGGTCATCGGGACAAGCCTTTGCTCCCCACACGCAGTGTTTATTGCCATTGTACTCATTGTCCCTTTTCAGATGACAAAAAGGCTGTGGCACATCCACCTCTTCTTTCCCACTGCCTTACACTGAGGTCAGAACTCACCGAGGTTGCAGCTCTGCCCAAGGGGCAGCTCTGATCTGTGCTCCCTAGGACAGGGACAGGACCCAGGGAATGGCTGGAGCCCTCCCAGGGGAGGGTTAGGTTGGATATCAGGAAAGGTTCTTCCCCAGAGGGTGCTGGGCACTGCCCAGGCTCCCCAGGGAATGGGCATAGCCCCGAGGCTGCCAGAGCTCCAGGAGTGTTTGGGCAGCGCTGCCAGGGATGCACAGGGTGGGATTGTTGGGGTGTCTGTGCAGGAACAGGGGTTGGACTGGATGATCCCTGTGGGTCCCTTCCCACTCAGGATATTCCATGATTCTGTGATACACCTGCAGAGAGAACCAACCTGGCTGGGGTACGGCACATCCTGCTCGTGCTGTCTGGGAAGGGCGGCGTTGGGAAGAGCACCCTGTCCACCGAGCTGGCCCTGGCGCTGTGCAATGCTGGCAAGAGGGTGAGTGAGCTTTGGGGTGCTGAGCTCTGGCCTTTCCCTTCCAGCCTTCAGCTGGACTAGATTTTGCCCACCCTTTCCATGTGGGTGTCCTTGGTGGGCAGCATGTGGATTCTCTGTGAAAATGGAATCTGTGATAGTGTAATCCAGTTCAGGGAACTGGATCAGGTACTCCAGTTCATTTCTCTTCTATCTATTTTATTAAATCATCCAGTATTTATTGTTGAAATTGACACTGGGACGTGACTTTGCTGCTTTGTGGTGTAACCCTTGCTCCTTCTGTGGGGTGTAGCAAGTGAGCTCAGGGACTCTTAAATTGGGGATATAAAGGATATGTGTGGGCAGGAGACAGACTAAATTCTCTGAGGGTCTTTTTAAAGGCTCTGTGCAGCAAGTGCCACTTGCGTTCTGGCATAAAGTACTTGAAACACTCAGGAGATGCTCCTTGGGGAGGTCAGGAGGGATATGAAATTTAAAGCATTTGTATTGCAAATGCTGAGCTGCAGAGGCTGTTGTGGAAGTGCTGTGAGCAGCCCAAATTTGGGTGGTTGGGGGTTCCTGAGCCCACCCTGCTGGGCCTTTTCCTACCTGTTTTCCCTTTTTTTTTTTTTTTCTCAGAAATCCCTGGAATCTCACTAGAATTTGAGGCCATTTTTGGGGGTTTTTTTAGTGCAAATTTCAGGACTTTTTGGGCCATTTTTAGCGAGATTTTTGAAGCATTTTTATGTTTTTTAGTGCAAATTTTTAGGGATTTTTCTGGTTTTTTTAGGCTGAATGTTTCCTGGGTTTTTCCTGACGTTTTTTCCCAGAAATCCTTGGAATTGTGGCAGATTTGGGGTGTTTTAGTGCAGATTTTAGGGCTGTGCCTGTCCCCAGGTGGGAATCCTGGACGTGGACCTGTGTGGCCCCAGCATCCCCCGCATGCTGAGGGTGCAGGACAGTGCCGTGCACCAGTGTGACAGTGGCTGGGTCCCCGTTTTCGTGGGCCAGGACAAGGCCATCGCCCTCATGTCCATTGGCTTCCTGCTGGAGAGGCCGGACGACGCCGTGGTGTGGAGGGGACCCAAGAAAAACGGTAACACTGGGGTTTGCTGCTGGTGAACTCTTCTGGAGAGGTTATTCCTTGAGGGAGCAGAGCTCCTATTCCACAAGGATGGGTTGGAATCACTTAGGTGGGAGGAGTGCAGTACATGTTGTGCTGGCAGACAACCTCGTCCCCTTTCCCTGGGGCCCTGTCCCACGGCTCCCAAGCCACCTGCTGAAACCCCTTGTGTTTTGGGGTTTTTTTTATCTGCCCCTTTTATTTCCACAGCTTTGATCAAACAATTTGTCACCGACGTGGCCTGGGGAGACCTGGACTTCCTCATTGTGGACACACCACCAGGCACGTCTGACGAGCACATCTCCACCGTGGAGGCCTTGAGGCCCCACCAGCTGCTTGGAGCAGTCCTGGTCACCACACCTCAGGTGGGACACGGGGCTGGAATTCCTGGCAGACAGCAGGTTTGGAGGGGGGAAAATGCACCCCAGGTGCATGCTTGTTCTAGACATCTGCTCTGGAGCCACAGTCAGCGTGGCCAGAGGGATCCCCAATTGCTGCTGTTCCCCTCAGGCCGTGTCCGTGGGGGATGTGAGGCGGGAGCTGACGTTCTGTAGGAAGGCAGGATTGCGGATCCTCGGCATCGTGGAGAACATGAGCGGCTTCGTGTGTCCCCACTGCTCTGTGAGCTCTCCTGACCTTATTGGCCAGCCTTGGGGTGTTGTGGGTTCTTTCTTGTGGTAGTGGGGTGCTGAGCCTTGGGTGGAGAATTGGGAAATGCCATGAGGGTGATGCTGTGAGGAGATGCTGCCAGCTTTGGGCTCTGCTCTCCTGAGGAGCACTGGGAGAGGGTGGAGACACAGGGAATGCCTGGGGCTGGAGGGTGGAGGGGACCTGGCTCTGCTCAGGGCCTGGCAGCTCCTGCTCTGTCACACAGGGCTCTGGCCTTCCTGACTCATTGCTCTTCCTCCTTTAGGAATGCACAAACATCTTTTCCAAAGGAGGAGGTGAGGAGCTGGCCAAGCATGCTGGGGTGCCCTTCCTGGGTGAGTGGCCTCTCCAGAGTGGCCTCTGGAGCAGAGCTCTGCTCAGGGCTGATCTCGTGGTGCTCTGGAAGGGCTGAGCACAGAGAAGGAGCCTCACAGGGGCAGGTGGGCTGGACTGTGAGCCCCAGGCACCTGGGTTGATGCTTTGCTTCTCTGCCATCCAGACTGCTCATAGTGGGCCCCTGGCCCTGCTGGGGCAGAGATGGTGATGCCAGCAGCCTTCTCTAATTGCTGACATCATGGTGACAGTGTAAACAGGCCTGGAACTCCATGAGAATCATGTTGGCGTGTCTGGGGCCTTCCTGAGAAATGGGGTCTGAGGGCTGAACCCTGTCCCTGGACAGGGCTGGGATCAGGTGGGAGAGCCCCTCTCATGAAGCACCAGGGTGGGGTGGAGTCTTGGACCCAGAGGAAGTGATTACAGGTGAGAATGATCTCCAGGAGAGCTCAGGGAGGGCAGTGGGGCTCTTCTCTACCACTTCCCTTAGAGCTGACTGTGGCAGTGTGGTTTTTATCCCTGGCTACAGACCTTGGCTGTACAAGGAGCAAGCTCTCACTGTCCCCTCCCCTGTCCCACAGGCTGCATCCCCCTGGACCCCCAGCTCAGCCAGAGCTTGGAAGAGGGCAAAGACTTCATCCAAGAGTTTCCCAAGAGCTCTGCCTTCCCTGCCTTGACTCACATTGCCCAGCAAATCTTGGATACATCGCAGAGGAGCTCCTGAGGAGGCTGTGGAGCTGGACTGTTGCCAGACTGGCAGCCCCAGCAGCAGGAAGGGGATGCAGGAGCTGTTTAACTTAAAGTGGCTCACTGGGGTGTGAGAGAGGGAGGGAGGAGGAGCACAGATTCCTGCTGCTACTGGCAGTCCCAGAGGGAAGTAGCTGCATCCCCTCAGACTCAAAGAGACTCTGGAGCTGCAGTGTCGAGTGCTGCTCTTCCCTCAGCGTTCCCACATGGCTCTGATCACCTGGATCATGGCTCCATGTGCTGCTGCCTTCTCCTGCTGCCCCTGCCTGATGGATCACACAGGACTTGCTTCAGTGGCTGAGTCCTGCTGGGTGCTCCCATGTGCAGCCAGGCCAGGCCCCTGTTCTCAGAATTCTTGGCTCACTGGTTCCTGATGGGCCGGTGGCGAGGGCGCAGTGTGGGCTGGGTGTGAGGAAACACCTTCAGGAACTGTCTGGGAGCTGCATCCCTTTGTGCTGGAAACGAGCCCTCAGGCCTGCTGGGCTTGTGTGACTCAGGAATATTTTTCAAGGTTCCAGGCAGTAAACACTTTTCTTAAAATGCAAGTCTGCAACTTCTGTTTTTCCATGGCCTCAGGCCTTGCTGTATCTCTGAGTCTTGGCCCTTCACATGCATCAAGGTGCTTCCTGCTTTTCCCTGGTTCCCTTGCTGGAATTCAGCTAAATCTCTCCTATAACAGGAGATCAGGATCCAGCCTGTCCCTTGTCTTGCTGTGAGCCAGCCCTGGCAGCCTTTCATGGAATGCTTTGCCACAGCTGTTCTCCATCCCCTCAGCCTGGGGCTCCTCTGTGTCCCCAAGTGGTTCCTGCTTCATTCACTTCCCAGTGTCCTGTTTCCTGCACCTCTTCCCATGGGCTGCTGCTCCCATGGGACCTGCCCTCCTCTTGCAGGCTTGATGAAGCTGGGAAGCAATGAAGGTGGTGGCTTTGCATCTCATCTCCCTCCCTCCTGGACTCTGAGCCCCTCCTGCCTGCTCCCTCTCCACTTTGGGACTCACCCTCACTGAGATTTTGGGAAGACAGGGAAATCCTGGATTTCACTAATGAGACTGGATTACAGCAGGCAGGCCCTGCCTGGAGCAGAGCAGGAGGAGCATTCAGCCCTGCTCCCACTGCACAAGGACCCACACCCGAGCAGCTTTCCCCTCATGCAATTTTCCAGGAAAATTTTGTCTGACCTTTGGACACTTATCTGGGATTTGGAGAGCTGGGCAGTAGCGCTGGAATCTGTCAGGGCTGTTGGTTTCTGTGGGATAGCTTTGGGATAGGGCATTTCTTGCTCCCTCCCTGGGAACGTGCCACCCACCCCGGGCTTGCAGGAAGTGCTGGGAGCCCCCCAGGACCCCTCAAATTCCCTGAATCCCTCACCCTGAGGGGCTCGGGAGAAATTCCGGCCAGGGGCAGCACGAGCTTTGGAAAAAACATAACTTACAAGGTGGGTTGCAATAGCTCCAAAGGTTTATTTGTCTGCTGCCATTTATCAGGTGAGCAACGAGTGGCTTTCTGTGCCTGCCTACACCTGCTGCTGCAAGGAATCATTACAGCAAGTCCTCTGCCCCCTTTCCTAAGCTCTGGGGGCCTTTTAGGATTTCTTCACTGCTCCATGGCAGGAAAATGCTTTGTTTCATCTCATAAAAGTCCTGGCCTGGCTGCAGGGCTGGGGGTGCAGCATTGCCCCATCCAGAGATGCTCCTGCTGGGAGCAACCATGCTCTGCCCTGGGGGCTGCTATTTAAATATTAAAGGACTGAAATACTCAGTTTGAAGCCCAGGGGGCTGGTGCCCATCCAGCATCTTCTGAGGAAGGCTGGCAAATCTGTGCTCATCTGGGGTGGCCACAGAGCCCCAGCTGCCGCTGCTGCCCGGGGAAGGCTGGGCCAGGGCCAGGGAGGTGGCTCATGAGGGTCCCTGAGGGCCAGCCCAGCTCAGCAGTGAGCAAAGCTCTCCTCGGCAGTGTCACGGAGGTCCAGCCCTGCCAGGCCCGGGGGCTGCAGGCAGGTGAGGTTGTTGTAGGTGTAGATGGGGACGTGGGTGTCATCCCCCTCGGCCACCGACTGCACGAAGCGCGGCAGCACCGCCGGGTGCTGCAGGGAGAAGTCCCGCAGCCCCTTCAGGGAGCAGTTGCAGTTCCAGTTGTTGCCCCCCAGCCAGAGCTGCTCCAGGGTGAAGGGGGGGCACAGGAATGCCACCGAGAAGGTCTCCAGGGAGTTGTTCCTCAGGCTGAGGTACCGCAGGTTGGCCAGGGGGGAGATGATGCTGTTGTCCAGTGTCTCCAGCTGGTTGTGGGAGAGGTCGAGCCAGAAGAGTCTCTGGAGCGGGCTGAAGGTATCCTGGGAGATCTCCAGGAGCTGGTTGGAGGAGAGGAAAAGGTACTCCAGGTTGCTCAAGCCCACGAAGAGCCGGGGCGAGAGGTGGCTCAGCCTGTTGTGCTTCAGGTCGAGCTCCAGAAGCTCATGCAGTTCACTGAAGCTCTGGTCCTCGATGACAGAGATGCTGTTGTGCTGCAGGAAGAGGCGTCGCAGGCTGGAGAGCCCGGAGAAGGTGTTGACCCGGATCCTGCCCATGCAGCTGTGCTCCAGGTGGAGGCTGTGCAGCTTGGTGACCCCCTTGAAGACGAAGTCAGGCAGGACCTTGATGCAGTTGGCAGACAAGTGCATCACAGCCACGTTGTGCAGCCCCAGGAAGGCCCCGGGCCTGATGTCCTGCAGCTGGTTGTTGTTGAGGCTGAGCACCTCCAGCTGGCCCAGCCCCTCAAAGGTCCTTTCCGCCAAGCTCCGGATCCGGTTGTGTCCCAGCTGCAGCTCCTCCAGGAACTGCAGGTCCTTGAAGGTCCTGGGCCTCAGGCTGGTGATGGAGTTGGTGGACAAGCGCAGGACGTGCAGGCTCAGGAGGCCCAGGAAGGTGTCCTCGTAGAGCGAGACCAGGCGGTTGTGGGACAGGTCCAGCCAGCGCAGGGACTTCATGCCCATGAAGGCGCGGGGCGCGATGGCGTTGATCTGGTTGTGGTTCAGGTACAGCTTCTGCAGCTTCTGCAGCTTGACAAAGATGTTGATCTTGATGCCCTTGAGCGCGTTCCCGCTCAGGTCCAGCTCCTTCAGCTCGGTGAGGCTGCAGAAGAGCTGGTGCTGCAGGTAGGGCAGCTTGTTCCCAGCCAGGATCAGCTCCCTCAGGTTGGGCAGGTCGTGGAACACCTTGTCAGGCAGCACCACCAGCGAGTTCCAGCCTAGATTCAGGTACCAGAGGTTGGAGAGCCCGGCAAACAGCCCTTCCTCCACCTTGCTGAAGTGGTTGTTGTTGAGGCTGAGGGACACGAGGTTCTGGGTGTGCAGGAAGGTGTGCGGGGCCAGGTGCTTGAGGCGGTTGCGCTCCAGGTGCAGGTGGTAGAGGCTGCGCAGCCCGTGGAAGGCGTGCTGCTCCACGGAGCCCAGCTGGCTGCTCTGCAGGTCCAGGAAGTCCAGGGCCGATAAATTCCTGAAGGCAGCGGCCGGCAGCAGAGTGAAGTTGTTGCCGTCCAGCCACAGGGCTTTGGCGTTGTGGGGCACGTCCTCGGGCAGCCGTGTCAGGTTGCGGCCGCTGCAGAACACGTTCAGCTCCTCGCTGTAATCGTCCAGGCTGCAGGCGCAGGCGCTGGGGCAGCGCGGGCTGTCCCCGTCCCCCGGCTCCTTCGGGGCGTCCCCGGGGGGCTGGGAGGCGGCAGCCAGCAGCAGGGCCAGGGGGAGCAGGAGGCGGATGCCTGCTGGGGTGGAGGAGAGGGGACACTGTCAGTGTGTCAGTGCAGGGGACACCCTTGGGACCCCTTGGGGCTCGGGGACGGGGGTGTGGAGGGGTCACTCCCAGCCCGCTGCACACACGGGGCAGCTACGGGAGTTTCCAGAGCCTGGATCCCTTGGGAAACGGTTCAAGATCGCCCCCCACTCCTGCCACAGCTCTGAGCCCTCGGGTGCAGGGACCCCCTAAATGCATCTCTATGTGGCAGCGGCAGCTTCTCCCCTTCATGGGGAAAGGCCCCCAGACCCCTCTCCCTCTCGTCCCCAGCTCCCCTGTGAGTCCCTCAGCGCTGAAGGGTCCCCGCCCATCCCTGCACTCCCCATCCAGATTTGGGCTCTGCCTGCAGACCCCCCCAGGCAGCTCGGGGATCCCCAAAATGCCCTGTTAGCAGCGGAGGAGGGGCAGAGTGAAGGGTGGCTGATCCCGGGCACAGTCTGAGCTTGTCCCCCCAGTCCCTGCCTGTCCCAGCCCCAGGTCCAGCCTCACCTTTGCCTGCGCTCATGGCGGCGGGCAGGGCAGGGCTCCTGCTCCCGCTCCGCTCTCCGGCCCCTCCGACTGCGCAGGGATGGATGGAGCAACCACCTTGACGCCTGTCCAGCCGCCCGCCCGGCCGGGCTTAACCCCACTGCTGCTGGCCCGGGCCCTACTGAGCCCCGGGGACAGGGACACCGGGACGGGCTCCTCGCTGCTCTGGGACCGCCTTTAGGGCAGCTCGGGACAAGGGCATGGAGCGAGATGTCCAGGAACCTGATGGGGGTCCTGCCAGAGATGGGGTTTGTGTGGGCTTTGAGCGTGGAGGAAGGAATGGGGTAACCTCACAGGGTGTCCCAGCAGCGTGTCCTGGGCTCCTGGAGAGTCCTGAGCAGCAGCACTGACCCTTCCCTGCCCTGGGATAAGCCCTGGCAGTGCATCCTCACTTTCCATCAGGACACAAAAATCACACGCCGGGGCTTGGAGCATCCATAGGACACAGGGATTAAAGGTTTGGGGATAAGCCTTAGTGCAAGATGGGCTGCAGCACTTGAGAGTTTATGGTGATGCAAGTGGTAAGTGAGTTGGGAAACGAAGAAAAACTCTTCCCTGTGTGGCACTAAAAACCTCGGGGGCGGAGCCCTCATCCCCTCCTGGGCATTTTTCCATTTTCCCTCCTGTCTTGCTTTGTGGCTGGGGTGGTGCTGGGAGCTCTACACCTTGCTCTGCCCAGTGCTTCTGTGCCCAAGGGGAAACAGAGAGCAAAGCCAGGGCCCCCCTGGTGAGGTGGTGGCTGTGGGGGTCCCTGCTCCTCTGCCAGCCCCCCTCCAGTGGGATGAGGGTGGGTGATGCTCCAGGGCTGGCAGATCACACTCTGCCCCTGGCAGCTCATCAAAACCACCCCGGGGAGGCCACTGACCCCATCCTGTGTCCAGGTTATTTCCCCACCCAGCTCCAACACAGGTTCTGTGGAATCTTTTACCAGTTTCCAGGAAAGAAAAAGAAAGAAAAAGCCCCAGCAAAGAGGAGCCCTGTGGCCAGCAGCTGCTAGATAGAAAAGCCATGGCTAAACCTTCCCCTGTCCTGGTAGTCCCACTCCTCCCTGGAGCTTCACCAGCTGGGCACCACTCCCAGCTCCAGGAGCAGGGATCTCTGCCCTGGGCTTGCTCTTCCCAGCCCTGCTTCCCCCAGGCTGGCTTGGGAGCAGCAGGTGGAGCAGGGATTTTCTTCCCCACCATTCCCACACCATGGGCACTCTACCAGGCTCCCCTCTTGCCCCTTCCCATGGGAGCCTGGCATTTCCTGAGCTCACAGGGCACACCTGGGCTCCTCACCAGGCACTGCCATGCCCATGGGAAGAGGTCCTGGAGAGAGACATCCAGGCTCCAGCCTTGCCACCCAACTTTCCCACAGGCTCTATTTTCTCTCTTCCCTTTTGGCCCCGAGTGGAATTCTCCTCCCCCTCTATTTTAATCCTATCTTCTGGGAATTTATAGATCAGGAGGGAGAAATGAGGGATAGGTATACATGCACCCACTAATAGGCACTGAGCACATATTGACACAAGGTGTAATCAATCTGGAAGCTAAAAAGAGCTGAACCAGCACCGGTCAGCCAGCCAAAACCCACAAAACCTCGTTGGGAGTCCCAGCCTGCAGCTGGGAGCAGGTTTATCCCTGCCTCCAGCTGCCCTCCCTGGGGAAATATCAAATGAGATGCAACGGGAAAATAAGGAGGGTAAATAAGGAAATCCCTTCACAACGTGGTTGTGGTGCAGGGAGGAGCTGGACCCGTGTGGAGCTTCAGCGATCCTTGAGGCATCTCCTCCAGGCCTGTTTCCACCTCTAAACCCCCCTGGCAGCCTCTCCTGCAGATGTGTCCTGCCTCCTGTGGCAGGAGATGCTGGGACCCTGCAGCCCAGGCCCCCCATGTTCCCAGTGAACCTCAGCTCCACAGGCACCGCGGGGACCTGGGTGTGGGACCACTATGGTCCCTGTCCCAGAGTGTCCCTGGCCAGTGTGGACCTCCCTGTCTGATTCCCCCCCATCAGCTCCAGCAGATAAACTCCCGGGCTGGGACCAAAGTCTGAGCCCCTCCCCTGGTTGCCATGGAGAAGGTTGTAATGGTATTAGGAAAAGCAGCAAAATCATTTAAAAGTAGTTTTTAAACATATTTAAACTCTAAGGAATCATTTACCTTCCCCAGCAGCCCTCTTGTACCTGCAGGTCCCTCCCCAGGGAGTTTCCCAGTGCCTTTGGGTGGGACATGCCACCAGCTGTCCCTGTTGTCCCTGTTCTGTCCCTGGGCTGGCTGAACTGGGGAGGGGACAGTGCTGGGTCACATCTGCTGTGGGACCCTGGCCAGGGTGAGTGACCAGGGACACTCTGGACACCAGCAGGGGCAGCAGCCACCCAATGAGCCCTGAGAGGAGCAGGAGGGTGACACGTGTGGTGTTGTCATAGCTGAGTTAGGGAGTATTTTTAGCAAATCTTGCCAAATATTGTCCCTGTCTGGAGGAGAGCATCTTGCGTTGCCAGGGTAACCAGTGCTCCTGCTCCTTGTTCAGGACCAAAAACGGGGCCCATAAAGGGGAGAGGGGTGACACCAGCACCACAGGGCTTGTGCCACTTCCTGGGGACACCAGCAGGGACCAAGCCCCAGGAGTGGCCCTTTGCCTGATGCTCACTGACCACCCACATTTCTGGTCATCCTGGTCCCTGCTGCTGGAGATGGGGACTGGGGAGTGATGGCAGCTGCTGGTAAAGATCCCCATGGGCATCTCTGAGTGCCACCTGCTGCCCTGCATGGCTGCAGAGGCTCATCTGGGAGGTTGGGAAAGGTGCCTGGCAGCTCCCAGGGAATGCCAATTACTGCCCTGGAGCCCACGTGGCCACATGGAGCCGTGTCACCAGTACCAGCCTGGCCAGACTGGTTGGACTGGGAGAGGTGAGGACATCCCCAAGACATGACTTAGGGTGGCCAGGGCCATTGCTGTAGGCAAAGGTGGGAAAATTCCCAAACACTGAGGTGTGGGGAAATGAAGGGGCCCTGGGAGTGGGGTTCTGGAGGTGCATGAGGGCAGGGAATGGCAGGAGAGCAGGTTGCCAGAATGAAACTGGACTACGGGAGCAAGCAGAGGGCAGGGAGGCAGCCAGCTTGCCTAACTCATCCTGAGGCAGCACCAGGGTGGGCAGGCAGAGGGGGATGGTGTTTTCCATGTCCCATGTCAGCTCTCCAGACCCGCACATGGAGGGAGCAGCCTGGGTGGAGGGACAGGGTGGGAGGTGGCAGAGGGAGCACAGCTTTCCTCCTGCCCCTGGTCACAGCCAGGGCCTCCCTGCCTGCCCCATCCCAACTCTCCTCCCAGCCTGCAGGGAAGCACCTGGAGATGCCAGGGAGTGACAAATGGGACATGGGGTGGCAATGGGTGCTGGCAACTCACAAACCCAACATCTCCTGTCACAGGAGGGGTGTTCAGCAGGACAGGGACATGACTGTCCCCCTCAACCCCCCTGGAGTACACAAACATTCACCCCTGGGATCCCGGGATAGGGCAGACCTGAGGGGACCCTGGGGATGGTTGGGGGCTGGAAGAACCTTTCCTGTTCTTTCTGGGGGAGCTCAGAGAGGTGCTGCAGCTCCCTCCTCCTCTCCCTTCTCCAGGCTGGGAGAGCTAGGGCTGTCCAGCCTGGATGAGACCTTGCAGCAGCCTGAGGGCTTGGAAAAGGGATGGGAAAAAGTTTTTCCTCAAGCCAGGAGAAAGGGTGGTGATTTTAAACTGGAAGAAGGTGGATTTAGGTTGGATATAAAGAGAAAATGTGCTGGGGGGATCGGTGGGAGCCAGGTGCCCAGAGGATTCCCCATCCCTGGGGCACCTCTGGCATCCCGGGAGGATTTTGCCAGACCCGGGAGCGGACGCAAATTCCCTTTGCTGGCGCTGGAAGCCAGATGGAGCCAGCATTCTGTCACTGCGCTACCGCCGTGCGGCTCTGCCCAGAGCTCGGGACTGCTCCCCCCGCTCCGCTCGGGGTCCCCTTGGGGACACGGGGTCCTGTGTGACCCTGGCAGGGCCGGAGGAGAGGCGACAACAAACAGCTCGGTCCGGTCACGGCGGGCTTGGTCCGGACACCGCGGGCTCGGTGCGGTCACTGCGGCTCCAAAGCTCCCCGTGGAGCTCCCGTGGGTTTGGGAGCGCTTCCATCTCTTACAGCCGCATTCCCTGGGCCGCCTTTAAGGCGTGCCTGACCAGAAGAGTGAAAAGCCCACAGGACAGAGCTGCGATTCGGGTCTGGTGGGGTTGTGTGGTTTAGTCCGGAATGGTGGTGGAGATTCCGAGCTGCAATGACACCCCAAAACTTCGTTTCTCAGCCCGAATCTGCTTTTTGTGGTGTTGCCCGGGACAAAATTGGTTTCATATTCCCACCCCGTGGGAAAAGTGGTCGCTGTCATTCCTGGTGCCTAGCTCATCCTGATGGCAGTGCCGGGGTGGGCAGGGAGAGGAGGATGGTGTTTTCCATGTCCCATGTCAGCTCTCCAGACCTGCACATGGAGGGAGCATAAATAACCGTGTTTGCATCTGGTAATTGTTAATTGTGCTCTGCAGGGTGGGACGGGCTCGCTGTAGCCCAGGGAGCATCCGAGTGATGGATGGGGCTGTTCCCCCCACCAAATCAGGGTTTCGGGGTCCGGGAGAGCATCCCGGGGTTGTGGATGGAGGTGCCCATCCTTGGGGTGTCCATGTGCTGCTCAGCTCCTCCGTGTGCCCGAGCCCCCTCCCAGGCTCCCGAGCCGTGGGCAGAGTGTGAATTCGGCTCCGCGCTGGG
The DNA here is from genome assembly GCA_013397375.1 of Toxostoma redivivum. Lineage (NCBI taxonomy): Eukaryota > Metazoa > Chordata > Aves > Passeriformes > Mimidae > Toxostoma > Toxostoma redivivum. Next base: position 1,740 of record VXBI01008675.1, on the reverse strand, counting down.
TGTGAAGAGACTGTGAATTCTCATCAACACTTTCATTACCTTAATAAAATTACTTCAGGTCTGTTAAGTTCTTTTGCAGAAAAACAAGCCCTAACTGCGCAGTTTGCTCGCTTCTCCATCCCCTGACCCCCCCCCGAAATGCTCAGCCCCTGGCTCTGGCCTCTGTGCACCTTCACTGAGGGGCTCTGGGGTCTCCTCCAGCAGCCTGGGACAGGTGAGGAGCTCTGCTTGTCACGGAGCTTCTGTCAGGATGGCCCCTCTCCCTCTCATGTGCTGAGATCTGACAGATCCTAAGGCGTTATTCAGAGCTCTGGGCTTTTTTGAACATTATATTGTCAAAGCTTCTTTTCTGTGGGAGACAGATTCTTACCTAAACTCACCCACTCTACAGAAATAGCAGCAATAATAAGCCTGAAATGAGGGGATTAAGAGCTGGAATTCATTTTAGAATCATGGAAGAGTTTGAGTTGGAAGGGACCTTTAAAAGTCTCCCAGTCCATCTGATTTTACCCCTGTTTAAGATTTTCCAGGGTTATCCACTTTGCCCTGCACTGCCTGTTACCCTCTCTCTGACCCTGGAGATTCCCAAAACACTTTTGGTTGTGGGATTTGTCCCATTCCAGCCTGGCAGGTCCCAGTTTGGAGCACCCAGACCAGCACAACCCAGATTTTGCATTCTCTGGGCTAATCCAGGCTTGTTTCAGTCATGCTTTGATTTAAAACATTTTTTGCACACAGCAGCTCTGATGTGAAGGGCTGAATTGGGAAAGGTCTTTCCTGCCACCCAGAGATCCTGGGACCTTTTGGGCATCTCATTGGCACAGGAGGTTCAAGGACTGCAGAGAGCAAGAGGAAGTTGTCTAGAAGAAAATGAGATGCTATGGGATGGGCTCAATTGGTTTAGTGGGTTAATTATTGGAATCATGAAATGGTTTGGGTTGAAGGGACCTTAAAATCCATCCAGCCACAGATTCTCTGGGCAACCTTTCACCACCCTCCCAGGTGGTCCCAGGGAACAATTTCTTCCCGATATCCCATCTATCCCTGCTCTTTATTAATTCTAAATTTTCCCTCTATTACTTTAAAATCTTCCCCTTTGTTCTATCACTGTGTGTGCCCATGTAAAAAGTCACTCTGCCTCTCTCTTGTCAGCCCCTAAAGCACTGGAATATCCCTGCACTGGAGATGGAGGCCATCCCTGCAGCCAGGTTTGGGAAGGGTCCATAACCCCCTCACTGGCTATACTGCTGCCCTGGGGAAGTTCCTGAGCTGCTTTTTCCAGTGCTGCTGTGGGCTGAGCTGGGAATGCAGAAACCTCCTGGGAAGTGCCATTGCTTTCTCTCTAGCAGCTCCCAGGGTGGCTGTAAGGAGCCACCTTAAAATCAAATCGGAAGCCGCACCCTCTGGTAACCAAAGTTGGTAGCAACAGTGCTGGACCTCCTGGGAGAAATTCCTTAGACATCCTCGGGTCCTTCCTTGGCTTCTCAGTCACTGCCTGCCCAGCACTGTGCAAAGATCCTGGCCCCTGAGCACATGGATCTTGGAATTGTTGCAGAGAAGGAGAATGTGAGTATTCTGACAGGGCATCTTGCTGACCAAAAATACAGGTATGAAGGTCTGCAGCCCCTTCCCAGGTCATAGAACCAGCACTCTGCCAAGGAAATCCTACCTACAGGGGAGAAATGGCAGCTGGAAAGCTTGGCTGGAATTTGTTCAGGTTCTGAAAAGCTGGATATGCTG